>JAXGGA010001465.1:0-137500 GCA_038373865.1 Uloborus plumipes | reverse complement strand
GTCGATTTTTGGGTGGTTTTGAGGATTGGAGGTTGGTTGAGGGGTGGGGGTGGGTGTTTTGTTCTGTTGTTGTTGTTATATTTCGGTGTGGTGGGGTGGTTGTTGTGGCGAGGGGGGGGTGGGGGGGGGGGGTGTGTTTGTGGTGTTATTTTGTATGTATTAAGGGAGGGGGGGGTGTCAGGTGGGTGGGTTTGTCTGGGTGGATGGTGAGCGTTGAATATTGTGTCTAGTGCATTTTGGTATTTTTGGGTGAGTGGGATTTAGGATTGGGTTTAGGTTCGTTCGTTATGTTGGCCGTTTTCTTATTTGTGTGCTTTTGTCTGGTAGTGGTGTGTGTTTTTTTTTGTTTGTGATGTGTGGGGGGGTGGCGTGTATTTGTGGTGTTTCTGATTAGAGTGTTTGTTGTTACGGGTGTGGGCAGGGTCTCTGTAGTCGTGAGGTTATGGAGTTTCGAGGTGCGGGATGCTTTCAATAAGGGGATGATTTTCGGTTAGTTTTGTATTTTTTTGGCGGTCTTGTTTTGTTTGCTTGGTTTTCCGGTTTACTCAGATTGTGTGCGTTGGGTTGTTTCTGTGTGTGTTGACGGGGGGAGTATTGTTCGCTTTAGTGTTTTTTGGAGTGGTTGGGTTTGGGTTTGTGACGGGATAGAGGTGGTGTTAGTTGTATGTTTTGTGGGATGTTATGTGTGTGTGTTGTATTGGAGGGATCTAGGGAGGATGGGGGGGGGGATGGGGGGGTTTGTCTTTAATATTTGGGTCATGTTGCGGCGATATGATTTTGATAGGCGTTTGTCTTGTGGTGTGGTGAGTGTTGTTCGTGGGACTATTGTTTGTGGATTGATTTGGGGTTGTAGTGTTTTTTGGAGTGTATTGTGAGGGTATGTGTTGTTTGGTTATTTTTCGTTATGTGTGGGGTCTTCACACACTGGGATTTGGAGGTGTAGTTGGTTGTTGGGCTATGTTTGGTGTGTTTGTTGTGTTGGTTTGTGGGGTGGTGTTTGTACGTTATCGTGTATACATGTGCGTGCTGTTGGTTGTGGTTTGGTGGGAACTCTGTGGTGGTGCTTGGTAGTGAGTTGTTTGGTGGTTTTGGTAGTTCGTTGGTTTTCGGCTAGAGTATGGGGCTCGTAGTTTGTTAGGGTTTTTAGTATGGGGATGTGATGTCTATGGGTTGTGTGGGTGTAGACAGGGGGGGGGGGGGTGGGACGGGGGGGGGGGGGTTGTTAGTTTTTGGGGGGGGAGGGGGGGTTGGTTTGTGTGGATGGGATTTAATGTATTGTTGGGGTGTCACATCACTGATGATGTAATGTTTGAAGGCACTAATCGGTACTTTTATGGTGAGTGTGTTTAAGTTGTTTGTGTTTGAATTTTGGTGACTGTGAGTCAGTAGTGTTTGTATGTTGGGTTCGCGTTTCGGGTGTTGAGGGAATATTATAAACTAATTTGGTGGTGAGTGCAGGTGTGCGGAGCGTGAGTGGGGGGGACGGGGCGTCTTTGGTGGACGGAAGGATTCGCGCTAGATTGGGTTTGAAATTGTGATTTGTGGAGGTTTGAGGGGGGGGGGGGGCGGGGTGGGTTAGATGCTTTGTGTGCGAGGGGTGGGGTGCGTGCGATGTGGGAAGTGGGTGAGTGGCGGTTGGGCATGGAATATTCGTGCAATTGAGGAGGGGCGGGGGAGGGGGGGGGAGGGTGTGAACCTGGAGGTTCGAAGGTGTGGGTGGGGAGAGGGGGGCGGTGGGAGGAGTTCAGTTGCAGGCGGAAGGAGGTGGGGGGGGGGGGCGGCGGTTGCCGGTGGGGGTGTGGTGTGGGCGGTTGACACGTTTGGGGGCTGAAGTATGGGACAAAGTGCGTACTATACTGGCCTACTCAAATGGAACGTATCAATTCGGATTCAACTTTCTCGTTATGACTCATGTGTTGTCTAAACTAAGTAGGCACTTGGGTTTACGCGAGTTATCAGATATGTCGAAGTTTAAGAAACAAGGAATGCAGATACACGTATGTTATGGGTAATTACTAAATTTTTATATTTTTCTATATTTGTTTATATTATATTATTTTATATCTAATGTTTAATTATTTAAGTATTTTTTTTAAAAGTATAACTGTAGTATATTTAGGCTTGGTATGGGATGAGGGATAAGTTGTGGGGAATGACTGTGCAGCAAGTCGGAGAGGTTTACTTTATTCATACTTTAATTATTTATTAATCTTTTACATATTTTGTATTCATTTCTATAGTGTGACCAATTTTTCTTTATTATTAATCTCTATATTTATCCTTTCTATAGAGACCTACTCTACTTGAGTAGTGACAATAGATATCTCTTCTTTATATTTTTATATATTTTAATACAAATTTTTATACTGATATATTAAAGACTATGTAATTATGTATTAAATGTTATATTTCAGGGTAGGTAGGGTCAGTATTCCCGAGGAGGGGTTTGTTTGAAAATGGTGATGAGTTGTGTATGTAGAGGGGGATGGGTATTTTGGTTTCTAAATGAGCGTGTAAGTTGGTTCGGGTTGTTGACGTCGTGAATTAATTTATTTTATTCATTATTGGTAATTGTGATTGAAGAGTAGGCTGGATCGTCGTCTTCATAAGTACTGATGATTAGGTTAGAAGGTTGAGGGCGTAGGATGTGGTGTGCGAAGGAGTATGGGAAATAGGGAATGTCTCAATTGGATGACTGAATGGAAAGATTACTTGAAGACAAGCGTGATTATGGGGTTTCATTTAAGGATCGGTGTTGGTATTCATTTTTATATCCACATTAGGTTATTGGAGGAAGCAGAATAAAGAAGTGCGGAGGTGACCTAAGTGGATAGTCGCGTTAAGTTATACTCACTTTTTATTTTTTTTTCACACATAGTGGCTGCAGTACGCACCGTTGTGGGTACAGGTGGTAGGGCGGTGGCGCTATATGGGCGGTTTGAAGCATTGACCCCGTTAATAATACACTTGGGAATTTTTTAACAATTTTATCATATATCAATTCTTTTTAATATCCCAATTTATTTACTGATTTTATCGTGTGGAACGGTGCGGGCAGAAGGAGAGAATGATGATATTTTTTTGGGTGCCATGAATGAAAGGGTGTTCTTTAGTTGTATGTACTGTCTTTGATATAATTATAATTTTATAATATTTTCTATTATATTCTATTCTTATTTTTATATAATCAGTATTTATATCTATATCAGTTATTATATCATTACTTATAGCTAGCGGGAATGTGTATATATAGGGGAAAGAGGGGGTGAATGTTTTTTATAAGTTTGGATGGTGAATTACAACTAAAACATCTGGAAGTATAGGGTTTGGAGTGTGAAAGTGATTTTTCTCTATATTTACTCTATTACACATATTACCACTATCTCCTACTTATATTTTAATTTATGCTTTAGTATGTAGAGTTCTAGGTGTGTAGGAGAAGATGAAGACAGTTGAAGAATGTTTGAGTTCACGCGAGGTTTGGAAGATGATGTTTGGGCCGGTACGGCTGGTAGGGTATGTTTTTGATCGGGAGGGGGGGGTATTGTTCGCTGTAGCGAGAATGGGAAGGGATTTATTTTACTTTAAAGTTTTTTTGTAGTTTCATTTTGTGTAGTTGGAGGTAGATGGATTTTTTTATTTTTTTTAATTTAGTTATTAATTAATGTACTTTCCATTATTTCTATCTATATCTAATTTATCTTACCTTAATACGAAGTTTGTGTTTGTTTGTGGGATATAATGGGTAAGAGAATGTTGAGTGTAGTGGAATTGGTTGAAGATTGCTAATCTTAACGATGATGTGATAGTTTGGGTTTTTGACGAATAAGAGTGGTGTATGAGGTGGAAACAGACATCACTCTAAAGAATTTAATTGTACTTTAATAATTTATATTTTCTAAATTTTTTTTTTATTAATTATTTACTTGAATGTATGATTAATATTTTCTGTTTTTTTTTAATGAATCGAGAGAATCGAGTGAGATGGGATCAATTTTGTGAGACTGATATTGTTTTGACGAATAGTTCAATGGATATTATATATGATTGGAATCTGAAGATGGAGCATTCTTACGCGAAGATTGATGTTCGGACTCTTGATGAAATTGGAGGAATGAAGAATGTTGTAGTGTTTGGGTAATGTGACATGGTGTGTGCTTCTGAAGGGGGGAGAGGACTGGATCTAGATGTCGACTTTAATACATAAATTGTTTTCAATACCATTATTAATAATTATATTTGTAGAAATTTTATTCATATTTCTTATATATGCACCGCCTTCACTTGCTCAGTCGAGATGAAGGTAGCTTATTTCGAGGAGTGTTTTGGTGGTTGTATGGTGTGTATGTGGGGACGTCTGTGGTGCTTCATGGCGAGGAGGAGTAAAGTTTCTTGTTCGACGTTTATATTAGTTCATTTTTAACAATAGTAACTTACGGAATCCGTGTACTGACCTATTTTTAGTGTAATTAAGTATTTCATTTATATTCATTTGTTTATCTTTTAAATTAATTAATATAATGGTAGGATTGGTGGTTTGAACATAGTAAATACTCATCACTAATATTAATTTTGATATCATCTTCTTTACATCTTTCAGAGGTTGTGTAAGAGGATGGGGGGGGATGATAAGCTGTGGATAAGGTGGTATATATTTCTGAAGAGGATTTTTTATAGCATTGATGTCGGTATGTATTGTTTGAGTGACGGTAGAGAGGGAGGAGGTCGGGAAATGGGGGGTAAGAGTGTACAGAGGAAACACCAGAAAGATACACACACACTACGAAAAGATCACAATTATACTAAATGTTGTTTTATCTTCGGATGGACACTTATAGTAGTTCAACACAATTCTTTATGTATTATATCCTTCTTATAATATTAAAACAACCCCATTTACTGTAATTGGATTCTGGGGGGGGGTAGGGGTTTCCAGAACGTATAGTGAAATGAACTCGGGATTAGAGGGGGAGGAATGTGGAGGAGGGGGATAGAGTTGAATACATGTAGGGTGAAGGGATCGAGAGAATGGTGTGTAATGAATTGACGGGAAGCTTTTTTGCTTTTTTTTTCTCTCATTTACTTATCGCTTTCAATATAGTCAATCGTCCGTTGGGTAATTGAGGTCTAGGGTTATCTACAGAATTACGCTCGGGGCTGAATGTTGTGAGGAGGAGGAACTGAATGGTTGGTAGATTATAAATTACATTGTTCAATAAAAGTTATGTCACTGCCCCATGCTTATTTACGATCCTTTAATAAGTATGTGGTGAGGTGGATAAGGGTGTTGTGATAGTTGTTTTGATAATTGTTAAGGAACTGATGGGGGGTGCAGGTAGGTGGTGGATTGTGTATGGTTGGTTTACGAGTGTGAGGGTTTGTACGGGGGTGATTTAATGAGTTTGTCGACTGAGATGGGAGTGAGGTGTGAAGGTAGAGGGTGCCGGCGAGATATGCGAGGGGGCGGGCAGAGGCTGTAGTACAGATGTGCGGTGGTTAGTTTGGGGGGTGTTTTTTGAGTGGTGGATTGGTTGAGAGGTCGGGGAGTATGAAACGGCAACTAATTACTTTTTATCTGTATTATTTTACATTTTTAGTTTTTTGTTAAGCGTCACTTTATTTTATATATATTTACTATGACCTTGGTTTGTTTTCTAATATTTTTGTCTTAGATGTATGAGGTTTAGTAACGTGGTATGTGGGATACGTTAGGCCGGGGAGGGGGGGGTAGTTCACAGGTAACAGCGTTTATTGACGTTATGGAGGGAAGGGTGTTATTTGTGTAGTTATTGGTGTTGATTTGGCGTATGAGTAGGCAGGGATGGGGAGTGGGAGGGGGTGCAGGGGGGTATGGTCACGCTAGGGGGCGGGGGGGGTCTGAGGGGGGTGGGGGGGGGGGGGGAGGGGGCCGGACAGCCCCTTTCTATCTACGGTTGGTTTAGTTTGTGCGATATTTCGCGAAAGGTACTATTGAAAGTTACGGAGTTGGTGTGTTGTCCAAGAACAGTCGGGGGGCTTTTGGAGTTGAGCTGTCGTCCAGAGTGAGGCCGCGTCATGGGAATTAATACTTCACTTGTTTTTTTTTTTCAATAATTGACTATATTCATTATATATACCTTTCGTCACATCTTTTCCGTTTATTAACTTTAACATTTATTTATATATTAGACTTGCGGAAAGGATGCTGGAAGGTGATAGGTTCCTGATTGTGTGTAGTTAGCTGTAGGGGGGACGATGATGAATTTGGAGGGTGTGAATATAACACGAGGATTCAGAGGATGTTGTAAGTGTTAATTGGGTGATTAACGTAATATGTAGGTGAAATGGTATACTACAATGTAGTGTTTGGCGGTGAGTTATGATTCTGTTTAGAGTTCATAGTAGATTTCATCGTATTGGAGAGACAAGTTGTTGATGTGGAGTGCGGCTTGTTTGTAGTGATAGAAGCGCTAGTTTATGTATTTAAAGAATTGTTGAAATTGGGTGATTGGTGTTAGGGTTTGGTTCCTCCCCTGTTTCGAATAAGGATTAGTTGTAGATGGTGTGCTTTTTTTGTTTTTTTTTGCGTTGGACTATTATGAATGTTATTATTTTTGTATGTGTTTTAATGGTGGTTAGGTGAATGTGTAGGAAGTTGAGTGGGGAGGTTGATATGAAAGACTCTCCCCCACCCCCCCACAACCCCCGTTGTGGTCGGGGGGAAGCGGTTTTGTGTTTTGTGTTGGTGCTCGCTATCGGCTAATGGAGGGTGTATTACTGTGCCTGTGTGTTATGTCATGGTTATAGCGTGGACGATACGAGGGGGATGCTCTTATCTGGGAGTTAGCGCTGGATCCCGTCCCGAGCAAGCCAAGAGAGTTCACACACCGTTGAAGAGCAAATTTTCGGGTTGGGATGTGGTAGGTCTGGTTGTTATGTATCATTTTGTCGTCTTTCGACATTCACATCATACTATTTTAAACTCACTCATAATGCCTAATATTCTTTACTCCTTTTTTTTTTATACTGGGGACGGCTTAGGATGGTGCTTGTTTTGGTGCTATGAAGTATGTGGTCTGATGTGTGTGTGGATCCGAGAAGATTGTTATATATAGTTAATCTTTTCTTATCCTATAAAACTAACTATTACAAACTTTTCACTTATTTTTTTAAATCATATCTTTTCTTACCTTATTTAATGATGTGGGGTAGGACCAGAGGGAAGCTTTTGTGTTGTTATGTGTACGAAGATAATTAGTGGGGGAAGGACTTCAGGGATCACAGGAAAGATTGAGAGATTTAGTCGAAATTTAAATTTGTTTTTTTTAAAGGAGGACCGTGAAAGACGGAGGGTGAATGTATTAAGGAGAACTGGATCGCTTGTTTATCGTGCGTGTTGAGTGTGTATTAGGTTTTTTTGTCAGTTGAGCTTTGAATAGATAAAAACTATAGATAGTGGGTAGACTTGACTTATTTGTTGAAGTAGGAGGTACGATATGAAGGCGCCAGATGTGGATAGATGTTACACGGTTTGGGATGTTGGTACCCCCCCCACAGAGCTCGGTGAAGGATGCGTTGATGCGGGGAGGGGGGGGGGGGGGGGGGGGAAGGGGGGGGAACGAGGAGTAAATGATTGTAGGTGAGGAGCACACCAGTGGGGCGGGGAATACACTTGGGGTCTGGATTTGCGTGGTGAGGGCGGGTTAGGTCAGTGGGAGGGGGGGGGGGGGGGGAGGGGGGGTGTGGGAGGGGCGGGACAACTATTATTATTATTAACATGGGTGATTGATAAACGAGATTGGACAGAAGAATGTAGTGATTGAATGAAAGAATGAGATAAGAATCTGGGGTGGTGAATTACAGGGATTAAGAAGATAAATTGAAGGTTCGGTTGGCTTAAGTGTTTGCTGGGCAAGGAGGTATGAGTTCAAATGCATATTGGCCACAGTGTGGGACTGTTGGCATGAATTCCCGAGGAATGGGTAAATGAGATTGAAATGTGTGGGCGCCGTCTACTTATATTTCATATTATTTTCTCCGGAATTACCATGTTTAACAACGGCGCTCCTTTTTTTTTGGTTCATCAAATGAAAAGCATCATGTGATTTTGAGGATCAAGAAATTAGAAGGAAGTTTTCTTGTTATTTTGAAATAAAAATCTTACATGTTTTTTTCAAAAAACTTTACTTTAAAATCAACTTTTGAAACCTAAATTTGAGATTCATTCAGCATCACACTTCACAAGCAGATGAAAATGTATCCTATTTATTACATTCAAATACTTAATGGTAGTTTTATATTGTTCTATTGCTTGCATGCTTTGGTAGTGAAAAGTCGCTGCATAATTATTTTACTCTTCAGTAATTATTTGCTAGCCACTCCATCAACCGATAGGAATTACGATAAAGTAAACTGAAATGTCTTTAAATATACTTTCATTCATAGTTTGACAAAAAAAGACTCGCGAGCTCTTGGTGGTTGGAAAAATTTTATATTTGGTTTCCATTATTCTGAAATCTACGCAACATTTTATAATTTGTTATCAAATGAAAGCATAAAAATTTCATGAATAACAATCTTTATTTCTACGATGTTCAGACAGTGGCAACAAAAGGTTTTTCAAACACAGAAACCTTCTTCACTAATATACCCTTCGTGTCTAATGGCTTGAAGAAGTAATTCTCTCTGCTGCCTACTATTATTAAGGCTCTTTCATATCTTTGCTTTAAAAAATCTTCATTTGCAACCACTTCCACTGCTGTAACGAAAAACATCTGTATCCCCTTTACGTTTTGAGAGGTAAATTGAAATAGATCATGTGCATTTAAAATCTGTCCTTCGACAGTTCTTTGAAGACTTGCCCTTATTGCAAGCCGTTTTATTGTGCCCCCTACTCCATCGCATGCATTCTTGCCATGACTCGTGGCAAAGAAATGCCATTCAGCTGCCATGTCGTGGTCTTCCTTGTGATAGCATAGTTTTTTTTTTAATTTTACGAAGTTTTTAAACTTATCGAAAACTTTATTTTTAAAGAAATTTGTTTCAAAAATTCAATATATATATATTTTTTTTAATTTCAGAACAACAAAAAACAGCCTTCTAATATCTTGATCATAAAAACATTATGATGTTTTCATTTTAGAAAAAAAATGGCGCAGTTGTTAACTGGTAATCCGGAGATATGACCTATTGATCATACCAACTGAAAAAACACGTTTGATTTTTTTATTCCAAAACTACAAAAAGCACCCTCCTAATTTTTTATACATAAAAAGGGTATGATGTTGTCATAACAGAAAAAAAGTGTCGTGCATTTCTTAGTTGGTAGTCCGGAGATATGACCTATTGATCATACCAACTGAAAAAACACACTTGAATTTTTTATTCCAAAACAACAAAAAACACCCTTCCAATTTTTTATACATAAAAAGTATATGATGTGGTCATCACTGAAAAAAAAGCAGTTCTTAGTTGGTACTCCGGAGATATGACCTACTGAACATACCAATTGAAAAAACACAAAATCTGACTTCAGACGACTATTGGCAAAATCCTATTTTTCAGAATCTCATTTTTGTCACTAATATTGAAGGAGAAAATAATTAGCTTTAAAATGATACGTAAACTGGCTTAATTGAATGAAAAATGAGGAAGTTATAGAGCTTTTTCAAAATGCATACCAAAAATAAAAAAGCAAAAATTCTGAAAAAATCAAAATTTCAAAAAATTCTACAACCCTAAATTTTTATTCAAAAAATCTAAAAAAAATAATTTGAATTTATCTCATAGGTATCTATCCGTAAAAAAAATATTGAACAAAATCCGAGACATGACGGCACATAACCTTAGGCGATTTGACGTGGAACGACCCGTAATCGATTGAATTCTGATTTCGCAAGCGCAGAAAGCGGTAAAGCAGATACTGCCGTTTACCTGCTCTTTTCACTCGTGATTGTCATACGGAATTGACTGTCAGTCGGCAGTAACTGCATAGTATGCTACTAAATGTCCAGTATTTACATATTCGACAACATGCGGAGCATATATATTATTACGAAATATATTATTGCACTGTGAATGATATGTTTTATTTCAAAATATACATAAATACCGTGTATCCACTTGATATAGATTTAATATAAACGAACGCGAAATATAATTAAAAAATGTAATGAAACTTTATTGTATTATGCAAAATATGAAGCAAAACTTGAAGATTCTTTAGCTATTTTTATTTTCTTTTACTTAGTAAAGGAAGTATTGTGATCACGAAGAAAATTTCACTCAAATTTCGGTCTAAAGTTTGATTTTACTCACCTGCGAATAAATGTTGATCAGTTTTTTCGACCTATCAGCACGTGCATATGTACCTACCAGGATATAAACAGCCGAAATGTCCTTTTCGACCATGCCCGAGTTAATTACGGCGAGTTTTCTCGTGACGTCTGTATGTACGTATGTACGTGCGTATGTATGTATGTATGTGCGTATGTATGTCGCATAACTCAAAGACTATATGCCGTAGTAGCTTCTAGTTCGGTATGTAGGCTCTGAGGGGGGTCTAGTTGTGCACCTCCCCTTGTGGTTGCCTTCGAAAGGGGCTTTTACCCCTTTTTGGGGGTAAATCAAAGTTAATTTCAATGCAGATTGAGTGATTGATTTGGCGCAACCACTTGGCGATATATCGCCATGGTTTTGGTCGCCAAGTGTTTGCTGCCAGGTTGGCAACAAATTTGGCGAAAAAAAATTTTTTTTTTTTTTATTTGGATTCAATTTAGCGCTATTGGGCAAATTTTGCGAAAAAATCACTGAATCATGTTAAAATCAGCAATATGTAGAAAATGAATCATTGTAAAACATTATTTTGCATTGATTCGTGACAAACTGGGGTGTAAATGTTTGAATTGTTATCTTGCTTACTCTAATGCACTATTTTAACACCTGAGGCATTTGTTATGGAATTTAAACGTCAAAGGAAGTAGTGTGGCACTCACACCAGATTTTGTAAAATTACTTCAAATCAGTTAATGCTTTGTACTTTACATCAAAACAAGAAATCTCTTTGAAAAAATAAGCGCTTGAAATTCTTGTTGTGCTAACGATTCTTTTCATAGATCTGTTAAAAATGCAACAGCTTGGAATTAAACTGCAAAAACTATCGTCTGTTAGAATGAAAGCAACTGCAATTAAAATAAAATAAAATCATTTCATTGCTGCATTTTGGTTTGTCGTCTGCCAAGTTTTGCTTGTGTATCTATGAAGTGTCGTGAAAAATATCGTCTACTAGTGGAGAGAAACTTTATTTGAAAGAAAACAAATCTGGTATGGACCCCACACTACTTCCTTTTACGTGTAAATTTCTTAGTAGATGCCTTAAGTGCTAAAATAGTGCTTGGAGTGAGCAAGATAACAATTCAAACATTTACACCCCTAGTTATTTACCCACGAAACAATGCAAAAAATGATTTACTCTGATTAATTTTCTAAATATCGCCGATTTTAGCATCATTCAGTGGATTTTTCGCAAAATACCACCAATAGCGCTAAATTGAACCCAAACTCATAAAATAAATTTTTTTCGCCAAATTTGTCGCCAATTTGGCGATATGTCACCAAGTTGGTGACAAGCACTTGGCGACTAAAAACTTGGCGATAGCCAAGTTGTAGCGCCAATTTATATCACTTTAGTCTGCATTCATATTTCCACTGATTAACCCCAAAAAGGAATAAAACACCCCCTTGGGAATATTCAAATGCAACCAATGACCTCCCGTGACCTCCCATTAGGGAACCCCTACTTTCGCCCAGTTTAGGTACAAAGGAAAACGGTTTTTGTGGCTTGATGCAAGTTTTGCGCAGCGATTCATATTATGTTCATCCTGCAGACATGCAGATATTGCCGTTTACCTGCCCAAAGTAACGAAAAATGCAGTTACTGCTAATTACCATTGATTAAAAAAGTTTTTTTTTTTCATCGGAAACCAAAAAAAAGATGTTTGTACCATAAAACTAATGTAACGTAGATTTCAAAAATTAAAATCGAAAAATTTGCAGTTACTGCCATTTACCTGCCCACGGCAGTATTGGCGACCATTTGTCGGTATAATGCCAATGTGGCGGGAAAAAATGAGATGCCTTGTTCGGTATTACTTTGAGAAAATTGGCGATATTCAGATATGTTCCCAAAAAACCAACGTTAAATTCATTATTTTTAATAAGAATTTCTGTAAAACAGTCTTTACTGCATCCGTTCCAGCGGTGCAGAGGAGAGAGTAACCTGAGAAAAGCGGCGCGGCGTGCAGTTATTTTCAGCGTTTCTGTAAAACAATCTTTTCTGCATCTGTTCTAGTAGTGCAGTAGAGTGAATACACAGGAGGACAGCGCGCTGCCACGGATTAAAAAAAAAAAAAAACGTTTTCCATCAATTCTTGTTTTTCAACATTTGGAAATATTCAACAAAGAACACTTAATTTGATACACTTCTTTTTTGTTTTTGAAAATTCAGCAGCTTCATTTCCCTTTTTATTATTAAATTATTATTATTATTATTGCTACTCTTACTTTAAGAACGAATCATTTGCCCTTTTAGTATCTTATTTGTTCAAAAATAAACATTTTTTTTTAAACTGAAAAAGAAATAAAAGTAATAGCACAAGTAGTAAGGATCTATATCAGCTATAAGGTGTGGGTATTAAGAACTAGCCTATTACTATAACCTGTGTAATGATAGCTGGCGGCTCAAAGTAAAATAAATTTCCCACTCTCTTTTTTCTTTTTTTTTGAAAAAAATGAAAAAAATGGATTTAAAAAAAAAAGTAGTTTCTTAAAAATTCTGTTTTTCTTGGAAGATATAAAGAACTAACCATTCAAAAATGAATGCAATCATCACACCTAAAAAAAAAATGCTTTCCACACACCTACATTTTTTTTCTAGAAAATCGACGGCTTCCATGTCGTATGATTATGCGCCGTGTAAAAGATCCCTCGAGTACTCGTTTGGCATTGAGTATCTCTTGGCAAAATTAAATTCCTGGTGCAATCTCGCATCAAAATAGAGACCAGAGGCCTCCATCTAGTGGGGAAACTGGGTTTCGAAATTCTCGTGGTAATGGTATCCCGCCGATAGCGGTGCCACATGAAGAATGGGTGCCGGTCTCAATTTCAGAAACGTTTGCTACAATTATAGGGATTTAATTAAATCATTTAGTATTTTTCGCAATAGTTAGTAAAACTTGTAAAAATATTAATTAATTGTAATTAATAATTATTCAATGGCAATATTTTTCGCTGACAGGAAAAAACGTTCCCGACAAAACGTCCCCAGAAAAAACGTCCCCGGAAAAAACGTCTCCTAGGAAAAAACGTCCCCGAGGAAAATACGTGTCGAAGAAAAAAACGTCTCCTAAAAAACGTCCCGTAGGAAAAGACATCCCCGATGAAAAAGCATTTAGTAAGTATTAGTTAGTATATTTTTCTCTGAAATATTCACTTTGAAATTTTTTTTAAAGTAGAACAATATTAACCCATTAATGCCTAGCGTCCCTTTTTAGGGACGGTCCAAAAAGTGAGTCTGAATTTTCCAAAAATGAACATTTCAACCAAATAATTGTGTCCAATTATTGCTTTGGTATTGCTTCAATTCTGTATTAACAGATTTCAGCACATAACCGCTGTAAAGTGTGATCTGTAGCCATTTGATTATGATCTTTATCAAAAATTACATCGTTCACAATCTCAAGAACAAAAAGCTAAGTTTTTAAAGTTATTAACAAGTAAATCTATCTGTGTTTGATATATGTGCTACTTTGATCGATGTTTTAGTTTACCTTTTTTTGCAATTTTGTAAATTTCAAATTTTTTTAGGATTTTATAGCAATTTAAGAACGTCCCTAAAAAGGGACGCTAGGCACCAATGGCTGCATTGTTTAACCGTTGCTGGTTTCTTGCTTAGAATCTATAATTTATATCAAAAGAAGTTAGTAAATGTTTTTAGACTGAAAAACAGATAATAATTGTCATTTTTAAAACTTATTTTATTTTAAAAATCTAATTAAATTAAATTAATCAATATACAAACTTAATTATACAACGTTCTTAAATATTTTCTCTCTTTTTCTTTTAATTACAAAAAATACTCAAGGGAAATTTTGAAAGAAAGCTATTTCAAAAATGTAGTTCTTAAAAACAATAATTATTCGTTGTATTTAATTACTTTTCCATTATGTATTTAGGTGTCTATTATTGTTTAGTCTGACTGTTGAAGAAGCCCTAAGCTGTTTCAAAAGCTTAGCATTTCACCTTGATGAAGAATTCAAGGATTGCATATGTGTCTGTTGTTTGGAAAGGGGGGGGGGTTGCAGATTTAATTTCAGAATTCTCTGAGAATGCCAATTTTGATCTCTACTGTGACAATTTATTTACTTCTCTTGCGTTCCTACGTGATTATTTGTCGCAGAAAGGTTTTGTGCAAGAATCGGATTAAAAAATGCTCATGAACTAAAGTTACGTTGTTCAAAAAAGAAAAGAGAGGAAGTTTTGAATAACTGTCGATGACAGGTAAAATAATATTACGTTGGTTCGGTGGAATAATAGCAATGTCATAACTATTGCATTGAATCTTCATGGAGTTCATCCTATTGTAAAGGCTAAGCGATTGTCCAACAGCGAAAAGAAAGTAATTGAAATTGATGAACCAAATATATATGGTTGCTCAGTACAATCGTTGCATAGGGAAAAAGATCCCATGCATCAAATATCGGGAACTACCGGTTTTTGATTCACTCTAAAAAATGCTGGTAGCCACTCTTCATTTTTATTTTAGAAGCTGCTGTACAAAATGCGTTGAGCTCAAGATTACCGGATTGAGTTAGGTATTATGGGGCTAGTTGTTATATTGCTTTAAATAAGGCTCAGGTAAGATGTGCCCATTGAAGTAAAAGAGCTTATCGGAATGCAGCAAATGCAATACGTAGGTTTGCAGAACAAATGTTTTGCTAACTTTCATGCTCAACAACACCAATATTTCCTTGTTCTCTGAATCTACTTCCCAGTTTATGTTAATTGCTGCTTTTATTTCTTCTTATAAATTGTCATTTTCAATATTACATCGTAAGCAGAAAAAAAATTTTAGTAAAAAAGTATGTACCCTCTGGTGCCTAGCGTCCCTTTTTAGGGACGATTTTTCTTTCTTAAATAAAAAATTTAATTTTTACACGATAATTTTTTAACTATTTTTCCTGTCCATTATACACTATTTGTAACCAGTATACAAAGTATCGTTGAAAAAAAAAATGTCAGGCATTAATGGGTTAATAACACTATTATATAGAAACCTTATGCAAGAGTTGGTAGTGTTGTGAATGAAATTTGTAACACTGATCAAGTAATTAATTTCAGTTCCATTTGTAACTCAAAGGAATGCTAGAACCAATAACAGCTATTTTTTTCCGCATAATAAGGTTTTGCATGAGTTGCTTAACTGAAAATTCTTTTAAATCAGAAACTGAAGATTAATGAACTGATATTACAGTATAAGCATGTGTACGAGTCGTACTCAAAAACTAGCATATATTTTTTTTATATTATATCTTTAATATTATGCTTTCAATGTGCATCCAATGCCGGGCACCCTCGGCTCTTTCCTTATATTATACTAGCAGTGCCCGCACGGCTTTGCTCGTGTTCTAAAATTAAAACGTCATTTGGTAATAAATTGATATCGCAGAAAGAATACTCAATTTTAGTTATAATTCAACTATAATTCCTTAAAACTATGGTATAAAAATAAGACAAAAGAGAAAATAAGAACAATTTTGTTGTTTACAGAAACCAACAGAAATCTTACCAAAGTTTAAAAGAAGAAGGAAGTTTTCTTTCCTAGCTTTAAAAACAAAATAATACATTTTTCGAAATGAAACATTTTAGAAAGAACGTTGCAATACCGCAATTTATACGATATTTTTTATAATTTACCGAGTTTTAATTCCTTAAAAACTGAAAAAAGAAAAGCAGACGATTTTTTCACAACAGTTAAAATATTTCATTTAACTAATTTTAATAAGGCTTGGAGTTTGGATTGCTACAAAAACAAATACATTTTTAAAATTATTAAGGGAAAAAGAACGAAACAAATAAAGGAAATAAAAACGTAACCATGGTAACAACATGAAAAGTTGATTTCCGTTGATAAAATAATTCATTTCATCTTTATTTTCAAATTTTATTCTCGAGCTTAACCATTTTAGAATCGTTTGGCTTGCTTTGCTCAAGGTAAGCCTTGAATTTCCGGGATTCTAAAAACAATTATTACAGCTCTTCTAATGCTCGTAGAAACTTCAAACTGATATCATTTTTAGCAGAAAATTTCAAGCTTTCGAATGACATAAGACTTGAAAATGTGTATGAAATATTTCTTCCCCATTTTATCGAATTTGTATGAAAAATGAGCTAAGAATTAGAATAGAAAAAGAACGAAATAGAATTTTCGAAAAAAACGCTTCGAGATGCAGAACCCATGCTACGAACTAATTTTGTGCCAAATTTTATGAAAATCGACCGAACGGTTTTGGCGCTACGCGCGTAACAGACAGACAGAAATAAAGAAAGAAAGAAAGAAAGACCCACCTTCAGCTTTATTATTAGTACAGATAAAGATGGATACGCCCTTGATTTGAATTGACGAGGTTCCACAGAAGTTTATATCTGAAACTCAGAAAAAGTGAAATAAAGAAATTAGAAAGAAGAGAAGAAAGGAAAAAAAGAAGAAGATAAGAAAATCTGTTGAAAAGAAAACTGTGTTGAAATTGACATAATTTGATTATTAAGCTGAGAAAAAAAGAAATGAAAAGAAAAGAAAACAATGTTGAAACAAGAAATAATTCGATTTAGAAGCATTAGAGAAATTTATGTTTGAATTCGACAACAGATGGCGCATTCAGCCTTTCCTTTCCCAGCTTCATGACTCGATTAAGTAGAAAAGTTTTTTATAGAAGTTATATAAAAAAAAATGCACTTCGCAATTTGCAATAAGTTAAGTTTAAATTGTTTACTCTTCTTGAAACTTGGAACATGGATATTATAATTTAAATAATAGCGCTATTGATTTGAGATACTTTGCTTTTGAAACAACGTCGACTTTCATTTCATTATTTCGCTGTTTTCGGGTTATGAAATTATATGTATATTAGAGGGTAGACGGAAAAAACTTTTTTTGGAAATCTATTTTTGGACATCGTGCAAAAGTTGCGTCATGTGCTAGTTAGCGCTCGCTCGCAAAAAACTTCTTGAATATTAAAAAATATTTAGCCGCGGATAGAAAAAAGCAGAAAAATACGAGAGAAAAATCATTTTTTTGAAATAAATAAATAAATAAATCCCAAATATTTAACTGGGATGCAATGGATGGAAATGTTATATAATGAGCCAGGAAGTGTCCATAAAATGTTTTATCGATTTTTGGTGAATACTTAGCTCCTGCACCTTTTTCGTATTAAAAGTTAGAGAAAAATGGAAAAAATGTTGGTTTAAAAACTCAGTCCGGTGCAGGGCCGTAGCCAGGGGTAAACCATGGGAGGCGCCGCCTGGCCTTTGAAATTTTTTGCCTCCTCTAATCAAATATTGAAAAAAAAAAAAAAGAATTTGATTTGTTAAATCAAGATGTGAAAGAATAAATAAATAAAACCCTGAAAAATAACTGGTATAGAAAATATTCTTTTATTTGACAGTAACTATCTGCTCTTATTCTCCGCCATCAGTATTACTCAAGTTTGTGAGACCTGTTACAGGTTAAATTAAAAAAAAAAAAAAAGAAAAAAAAAACATTTTAACATGTGTTCTGACTGATCCCTATCAGCGGGGTGATTCGGAACACCCTTAAATTCATATATATATATATATATATATATATATATATATATATATATATATATATATATATATATATATATATTAACTGTTCAAAATGTTTTATCTTTGCTTGGAATATTAAAAGCAAAGCAAGATCGAAAATTTTACCCAGAAAACCAAATTAAAAGAAAATCTTTTAACTATTTTTTTTACAAAAAAAAACTAAAAAGTGTACCGAGTTACCCCATTTTACGGTATTATGAAATATCTCTTCAAATGAATAGCAACTTTTATTATTTCTTTTATTATGCATAGGTATAATTGTATGATTCGAAAGCCTAGAAGGCTGCCAATTTGAAAAGCCCAGGGCGGCTTCACATCCAAATACGGCTCTGCCCTTTGAGAATCCAAAAGACAGCGCATGCAATCTCATACGGTGCGTCGCAAAAGTTTAAGCACAACCGAAATCTTTTGATAAGACGAAAAGTATACACCAAAAAGCTTTGAAATTTTTACTGTTATTAAACAAACAGCTTACAAATCCATGTTTTAAATTTGGAAAAAATTCATAGAAATTAAAATACGATTACATGATAAAATCAAAATTTTGCTGTCGCAAAAGTTTAAGCACAAAAACGGAAAATAAATATTTTTAGAAAGCATAAAAGTCTTTTAGTAGTCTAAGGTGTTACCGTTGCATCTGATGAGTTCGAATATGCGATAATTCATCGATATCATGAGATTATGGAAGGTTTCGGGAGTACCAGGCTTCCTCTATTGCAGATTTAAGATCTTGAACAGAGCAATACTGCTTCCCATTCTGGTATACGTCACGTGCGAGAATTCCCCAGATGTTTTCTATGGGATTTAGATCCGGGCCAAGTGCTGGCCAGTTCATTACACCATTTTTTTGAGAAACAAGCCATTCTTTCGTACTACGGGAATTGTGTATTGAAGCGTTGTCTTGGTGAAAAATCCAATCAGGACCACCTAGGACTTCACCAAATGATAACAAATGCTTTCTCAGGGTATCTTGATACCTTTCTGAATTTTGTCTACCCTTTAGAAAGCTAAGAGAAGTTTGTACGTTGAAGCAAAAAGCGCCCCATACCATGACTGAGCCACCATAATGTTACCTACTGAATACGCACTTCGGATCTTTCCTCAAGTCACGCCAGTAGTATGAGAACCCATCTAGGCCGTCTAAATTCCATTTTTTTTCATCAGAGAACACAACAGTAATCCATTCGTCACTATAATGCATATGATGCTTTGCTCACTGCAGTCTTGCTTGTTTGTAACACTTTTTCAGAAAAGGTTTGCGAGCTAACTTTTGTTTTTTGATAAATCCTGATTCTTTTATTCGTCTGCTTATGGTATCACGTGATAATTTTGTTGAAAGTCTAGTTTTTATTTGATTAAGTGACAAATTTTCAGTTAAGTCCAGTTTTTTAATTCTTCTATCCTCACGAGAGGTAGTTTTTCTCGGTCTTCCTGAGCGAAACGCAGGTTTAAATTGATTTCCATGTTTCAGAACATTATAAATACCACGTTTAGATCGATTTAAAATCACTGAAATTAGCATAACAGAGTTACCTTCTGCTTTCAGCTTCCAGAGTTTCACAACTTCTTCAGACGAGAACTGTAGTGACTTCAGCATCTTGATAATACTTTAAGCCATTGCTACACTATATAACTCGTTCAAAAGAACCGCACTGGTTCTTCACGCATCACGTTTCAAGAGATATTTGCATAAAACCTGATCTGTGCATAAACTTTTGCGACAGCCAAAAAATATCTTTTGTATTTTGATTTTTGTTGCGGTTATATTTTTCAAAACTTCGAACACTTAATAAGGATCATTAGCCACTTACAGTATAAATATGAGAGCATTCTGCAGAAAAGATTTCTTTTTATTCAAAAATTTGCATAGTGCTTAAACTTTTGCGACGCACTGTATGAAATGTGCATTTGCAGCTTCACAATACTTTCTTCAACCGTACTGTTCGAGCCCTGAAGATGTGTCTAGCGGAATCCGTCTACAAGTTTTTAATCTGGCCTCGGACGCTGTAGCCTAGTTTCCTTAAACGCTTTTCTTTTTCTTTTATTATCTTTTCTTTCTTTCTTTCTTTCTTTCTTTCTTTCTTTTTTTTTTTTTTTTTTTGAATAAAGTTGATAAAAAGGCTTTAATGTACAGTAGAACCCGCTTAATGGAATAGCCATTTTGCCACGAATAAATATTCTAATAAGCGAGATATTCCATTATCCGGGATGAAAATAATGCATTTCAATGGTTTGATACATTGAAAACGTATTACATTAAGCGGGATATTCCTTTAAGCGATGTTCTAATAAGCGGGCTCAACTGTATAGTAAAAGTAAAGCAAAAAAAAAAAAAAAATCAAAATAAAAAATAAATTAAATAATTCAGTAAAGAATTTTAAAAAGAAAAGTGAAAATAATAGCAGGGTATGGAGATCTGGGAATGAATGTCTGTTTATAGAGCCAGCGATCAGTCTTTCTGACATCTAAACCCCCCACCCCTCCTCTAATGACTTTGAGGAAACTCTAAGCCGAACAAACCATTTTCTGTCTGTTTAGTTCAATTGTTGTTTTGAAAAAAAATTCCTCCAATTTTGAATATTCCAAATATAAAAACCCTTAAATTTATCAAGGAAAAAGAAAGATTTTCCTTAGATAGTTACATGAATACATTAATCCAATCCAATGGATGAAAAATCCCAAAAAGAAGACGAACTTTCAAGGCAAGCGCGATTTCGACTTCTTGTTTTGGAGGGGTTATTACCAGAAAGGGGGAGTCAAAGGGCAATTTTAGAGCTATAATAGGGGTTCTAGGGCCAATTTTGTTCCTTAAAAGTAGTTTTAAGCTGTTAATGGTCGACTTTGAGTGGAACGGCCCCCTGAATCTGTGCCCCTTTTAGGGTCTACTGTTTTTTGTTATTTGACCTTTATTTTTCTTTCTTTCTTTTTTGCCTCTATGAATAACCCCGACTCATATTTAATTACTAATTAGGCCTCAATAATATTATGAGTTTAATTTCTATTTTGTATCAATTCCTTCGCAAAACTCAAACTAATAGTCTTCGAGTAAAACAAAACACCACAATAGATTCAGTGTTTCAAATCCTCCCTCTTTCTCACCCCTAAAAATATCACACCAAAAATACCCACGGCCTCTGGCCTGTATAAAAGAAGGAATCTTCCCCAGAAATAAAAATTTCCCCGAATTCGTAGCCCATCTCTTTATTACCATCCTCAAGATTTCTCTAACCCCCAAAGTACATACTATGGACTCCAGTCAACACCGTTGGAGGTCCCGTTCATTTCGGGTGCACCTGCGAGTTTCATTCCTCCCCTCTTTTCTTCCCAAATTGGCGCCAGCCGAAAGGAATATGTGTCACTGAATGACATCGAACCCCCCTCCCCGAACCCAAGGGGGTGTGATATTCTGGAAAATGCTATCGGGGAAACATATGCCGCGGGCTATGATCCATTAAGGGGTGCATTCAGAAAGTATCTCTGACCCTTTCATTTCTTCGCCGGGGTGGGAGATTTTGTTTTGTTTCAAGCGGGGATATTTTGGAATCGTCTTGATTACAGCTTCACATTCTGATCTGAATCCGGGGATTGTGGTTGCATCCCCTTATCTGGCATTCTCCGACCCTCCCCTGTGTCTCCCCTTTATTTTTAGAAGGACAGTGAAAGAGAGGGAAAAGTTTTATGGTTGATCATTACTGTCTTTTTTGTTATCTGGGGGTCTGCTTCTTCAGCACAATGATTTAGAACGTATAAAGACCTTAGAAATCTTTTGTGGAATGGGTGCCACTTTATTGCAGCTTGGATAAAATGGACATTGCTGTCATTGTGTTGGAATTCAGATTTCTGGATCGATTGGGGAATGTTTTTTTGAGAAATGATAGGAGTGTTTATTTACTTTGCTACATTTTGAAACTATTAGACAGCATCGAAGGATATTAAAAAAATGACCAGGGTTCACCTGGTTATTTTTTAATATCCTTCGAAGGGTTCTCGCGTCAGTGTAGAAGTCAATTATTGATATCCACACATCTTTTAACCATCTTGAAATAAATTAATTAAAAACCTTAATAAAACTAATCAAAAACATCTTTTCGACTGAAAAATTTGAGTTCTATATTGCATAAAGTAGTATTTTTGATCATATTTCATTTTATTGAAGGACAAAATCAGCGGTCGCCACTGGCAACATGAGGGCGTACAAAATCATCTGTGAAAAGCAGATGATTTTTTAATCAATATGTTTTTCATAAACGCGATTTTTGGTCACCCGATTGTCACCACAAAAAAAATAGATGACCTTACGTTGTACATTAATTTCATCAAATCAGGAAAAATCATTGTTTTGTGCTTAGAGTAAAAAAGCGACCACTTTTTCAAAAAAAATGACTTCTAATAAAATTGATAAAACTGGCCACTGGCGACTAAAGAATGTCCCCGAGTTTGCCTTTTAATTGTAATCTCCTGACTTCTGATCTTGCTTCACTTTATTATGTTGAAGTACAGTAAACTTATTTATCGTCTGCACTCTGCAGCATGCTTTATATTTATTTTCGATTTTTTAAAAATTAAATAGCCAACAATGCTTTGCACTTATTTTATGTTTATTTATTTATTTTGTACACTTTGCAGCATGATTTGCGTTTCTATGCATTGTTTACAATGATTTACATTTTGTTTTTCTGCTAAGTATTCATCGTCTACAATCTACAATCTTCTTTAAATTCATTTCGGGTAATGTATTATCATCTGCAATGCTTTATACTTTTTATAATAATTTAATTTAACTATATCGTTAGCACTATTAACTGTTTTTTAGAATGACAAAATCATAAGAAGATAAAAGAGTTCGAATGTTTTGATGGAATGTGAATGTTTTTTTCTTCCGTTTTATTGGGGGGGGGGGGCTAACCAGTTTCGGAGTTCAGCACTCCGCCCCTCCATCAAGAGATAAAAGTATTTAACCATTCCATTTACTTTTTTTTTTTTAATTGCTTGATAACGTAAGTACAAGTTTTAAAGCTATTTTTTTTAGAAAGAAACACACGCAAAGTATACTAGAAAAAAATTACTTTGGTTTGATATGGAAACAATATTGCTGTGGGCGATCAGTGTAAAAGAATACATAAAGGTCACACGTCTCGAATTTAAGGGTAACATAATATCGCGATTCGTTCATTAGTTCTTTTAATAAAAAAAAGTTATCCTGTTCTGATAACTTCTTGCTTTTATCAATATGAAAATGTTTCTAACTTATACCGTGCATTTTTTCTAACATTTTAGGGAGATCATGAAGAATTTAATAAATTGGCTTAAAATTGGCTTTTCTCCATGAAAAATTATTTGTGTTGGGGGGTGTACTTTTTATTTTTATAGGTCCCTCCCTCCAAAAAATCTGTATCCGCCTCTGTTGTTGGCGGAGAATATTGTTTTATATTATTCGTGATTATGTAATTAAACGTTTTTTTTTTTTTTTTTTGCTTAAAAATTGAAGAATTATATTTTATTCATATATTAAATAAGGTAAGCATTTTATTTTTATAAATTTCCAAAGAAGTGGAATAGAAGAAACAAGGACTCTTTCCCAAATCGCAGCAAGTCCAAACAGATTTTAATTCTTCCAGCCATTCGCGTAAATTGAGATCGTTTCTCCAAAAGGCAGCTCTCAAGAAATCAGAACCCGAAAGTCAACGATTAGTTGAGGGTTCTCCAGAGGGCAGAAGTACCTCAATCAATCAAGTTTAGTTCTGAGCTCAATATTTTAGGATGCTTTCTCTATCCATTAAGGGCGTTTAAAAGCCAAGAACGAGGATGGGAAAAAATCGGGAGATTTTTTTTTTATCTTCCATTTATGATGAATTAGTAGAGGAGTGAACTTTTTCAATGAATAAGCGTTGTCATTGAAGTAATTGAAATGTCAGCAAACGAGTGAAGAGATGGCTGCCCGGCGAAGATGTGGAAAAAAATAATAAAAAAAAGGAAGCAAAAGCTACCGATGCGTTTCCATATTCATCACATTCATTTCAAGCCTCAAAATGTGAACGCAAATTACTTTTACTAGTTTTCGTCGTTGGAACTCGAACATAATGCTTTCGCATTTCTGGGACTACTTTTTGATGTTCTCACAATGGTTCGGACATGCATTCTAATAAATATCATTTGTTTTATGAAATGTGGTCAATTTTGTTAATTGCATTCCGTTTTAAGCTTATTTTGCTTTAGCTATTCCAAAGTGTCGATAATTTCAAAGTCACTATTATTTTTTTTAATAAACCCTAATCCAGCAAACCCTAAAAAGTTAGTGGCCACTTTGCTATTGTTGGTGGCCACTTTGAACCATGTTCCAAAAGTATACTCCAATTCACGGCCGTTTAATTTCGGGTAGGGTTTTACCAAACCTATTTCTCGTGAAATCTATAAAATCAATAAAGTTTGATTTCAAGTTCTATATTCTGTTGATTTTTGTTACTATAGGTGTAAATAGGGTATTAACGTGACAAATGTAAAAAAAAATATATAAAAATGACTCATCTTTTGAATAAAGAAAAAAAAATCTTTTTTGATGAGTTTGCTCATATACGCTCATTCAACGAGTACTTCGAAATTTCTATCTTACGACACTTATAAGATGTGTTAAATACAGAGTTGGGCACTTACAAATTTGAAGAATTTTCGTGTTTTTTTTTTTTCAGTGGTATTAAAAATTCGAAGGGAAAGGTGTATTGCGAAGAAACTATATTTGCAATAAATAAAATAAAAATAAATACGGCAGAAAAAACACTTAATTTGTACAATTATTCAGTAATGATAATTTCATTTTTAAATGCAGTTTCAAAGTAAATAAGAAAATTAAAATAAAATAGCAATAATAATTTTATTAATGAGAAACTATGAAAAGCGTTTTTGTAACAGTGTTGAAAATTTTTGGAGGGGATTTGAACCCTAAAAACCCACCCCTTAAATACGACCCTGAATGGAAATATCTAGCAACACTTAATTTTATCTGAATGTCGCTAAATTTCGCCAAGCTGACATTTCTGAGATTGCAAAATAAAGCATAAATAAATATTTTATGGCTAAAATAAACTGTTGAATATCATGAGGAAATCCTGAAATTACTAAAAGGTTAAGGAAAAAAATATCTAAAAAAATCGGATTTGTTTTAAACAAACTTTTTTGAAAAACGTTTCTGACAAAGAAAATGGTCGAAAACAAACTGTCAAAACGAATAATTGAAAAATTTTAACATTAACGCCTATGGGGAGATTTATGAAAATGTTTAGGGTGTTCCTTTTTAATCTGCAAGACCTTTATTGCTGCAACCATTCGTTCGAAATGCATAATTCCAAGTTTCCTATTGCAAAAATGCTCAAAATGAAATGCAGAGCTAAGATGTTGAAAGTTTGAAGCAAAAAAAAAAAAAAAGTTCGAACACAAAAAAAAAATTCGAACACAAAATGTTTGACGCTAGTACGACCAACATTCACCGAAATATAAAACGCTGCTTCTTATGAGTTATGGGTGCTTCTACGCTATTTGAGTTCAGACGGTCAATGGAAAAACTTCATGTAAAACTGAGTTCATTAATGTTTTTGTATGATTAAGCATTACAGACTATTATCTTTTATATGGACCACCCAATTAATTTACTACAATTATTTTATTTAAGCATTTATAGCTGAAAATAGTCATAAATGTATACTCCCCTGGCCTGTCCAAATACTAGTTTTTATACAAACATGTTCGACTTTCAATTTTTACTAACTTGGCATAATGTTTTCTGCCATAATGATACACTTACATTAACAGAGAAATATATTGCATCATTAAACATTGAAAAAATATTTATTATTATTTTAAAAAAATACACTTTTCAACGGGCCATATCAACAGTGTCACCCTCACCTGGTGAACTTCAAAGACTGAAATTTTGCATAAAAAATGCAAAAGGATGACTTTGACTGCGAATAACCAGTGTAATACTGACCAGGAAAGTACTCGACTTAAGTAAAAATAAAAAAAGTTAAAAATGGTAAAATTCGAAAGAGCATACTGAGACATGTCTTTGACCCAAAGATCAAGTGCCCTCGTCCCCTCGTTTTTAAGATAAGGGGTCTTAAGCCGAAAAGTAGCCAAATTTGAAGACTTGGCAAGAAATTGAAGCTAGCTCCAGATTCTCCCTTCCGCTGCTTGCTTGACATCGCATCATTTCCATGTTTGGTCATTCGCAAAGAAAGTAAAAGATGTTTAACGTTAACCCTTTACTTGTATGAGCTGAAATAAAGAATGCTGATCAAGACTATGATGTGGAAAGCAGAGAGCTTTATCCAGAGGAGCGAAAACTTTGCAAAGAAGTTAAAGTTTTATCTTTTTACGATTGATAACAATACATTTTAGAATTTTAGTTATTTGAAGTTTTTTTACTGAACTAAGTTGTATGTGTTAATTATTATAAGTTAAAATATATTGCACGTGTTTCTAAATGAATAATTCGGGATAATTAAATAAGTATGAAAAGCAGCTAATATGAGCTCATGTACAAAAAATGAAAGAAATAATCTTTGGGTTAGAAGTTAAATTGTCATGGATTATGATATCAGTTCTCTTATTTTAAAAAAATCGATACAAGAAATTTCACTATCTGCCAGCTCTTAGCAAAAACATTTATTTTTTTTAATTGAAATCGAGAAAAAAATAAATAATTTTTAAAAGAAAACGAATTAGTAAATATCAATATCTGCAAAATTATATCCACGTCGGAAGTTACATCAATGGTAGAAGAAAATAATTATTTCCATTCTTCAAATATACTAATAGAGTCGGCATTCATTGTAAAAACCCCTGCCGTTCAAACAAATTGGTCACTGTAGCGAAAAGTCTCTGTAACGTAAATGTACACCATACTGCATGTTAATTCGTACTGTTTAGAAACACTAGAATAACTTTTACTAGTTCTGCTATATGTTCAACGGGTAGGAAAAGACTAACAAAATTGTAAATCAATACAAGTTTTAGCTTACTTTTCTGTAAAAGTAGAAAATAGGTGAAAAAAAAATCATGAAAGAAGGCCTGATGCACTGAAAAAATAATGCTCAAAACATTTGAGTCGAAAAAGCACAACTTAATAAAAATAAATAAAACAGAAAAATTTAAAATAGGAAAGCTGGGTTTTGAGCTGCGGAAACTGTGTACCTGTCAGTCTGTCTACTGGTCAGTTTTTCTCCCCCCCCCCCGCAATAACTTTTGAGTGCATAGTCCTATTCGATTTTTTTTTATCGAAAAATCTCAGTGAGGACAATACACTCCCATATTCGACTTTTTGATTTGAATAATATTTCATTCAATTTCGAATTTCCGATTTTTTCCCCTGTCTTCACTTATAACTTTTGAAGGAACAAGTTTGATTCGAGCGAACATTTTTTTTTCGAAATATCTCAGAGAAAACACCTCATTCCTGTTTGTTTTTTTTTATTTGAACACATTTTCATTAAATTTTGAGCTTTTTTTTTTTTTTTGAAAGACCATTCTTACATACCCAGTGATGCAATTGACAAAAATGGTTAGGAGAACTCACTTTGAGTTATAGGGGACGCACCAAAAGAAAAGTGGTTTGAAAAAATTTAGATTTGCAATTTTTACAATTAAAAACCCTAAATGTACCCCTCCCCATACTACAGAATTGTACGAACACTTAAAAAAAATAATAAAAAAAAAACAGGAGGTTCAGTTGTCACCTCCTGTTGATAAGGGCCCCTTAACAAGGGGGACTCCCCTTAAACAAGGGACCTGCTTTAATCGCAAATAGTACGATAAATTTAATTTTGATGTGTTGTTTAAAATTGTTTTTCCTCTTTAAAAAGCTCTCTGCTTCTCATGTCATAGGCTTGATAGTAGCTTTTTGCTTTAACTCGCACAGGTAAAGTAAAAGATTATTGTAAAGCCGTCTTTCAAAAGGTTTGCAGATGACCAAAAATGAGAATCAAGTTTCCCGTTGGACGCAGATAGTGTAATCGCACCGCAGCTTCCAGTTTCATTATAACTCGCTAAAATTGGCGATTTTTCAAAAAAAAATTAGCTGACTTTAGGACCTTATATTTCGATAATAGGGGCGCGAGGGCAAAAACGCGTGCGTCCAGAAACATGTTTTACAATGCTCTTTCGATTGGTACTCATTAAAAAAAAAAAAAAATCATTATTCCATGATCGCGTACTTTCCTGGTGAGTAAACTTAAAAGCAAGCTAAGTGGTTAAAAAAAAAATTCGAATATTATTGCATCGGATCTCTTTGAAAGTTCCTCAAAGCGTACTGCGCCAGTCGCTGTAGTATTTCCCCTGGTAAGTATAACTTTTTATATTTCATCGTTACATAAGTGTGCGTATGTATAATGTAAAGCTTATTGTGTGCAGACATCCCGGTTTACGTGCAGTTCTGGTAAGAAGAACGCGTAATGTTGTTTTTATAGGTGATGTGTGATTTTGTCACTTATCTGGAGTCACTCCCCTGGCAGTTTTGTTCCAAAAAAGGGTAAATATACATTAAAACTGTGTTATAAGCATAATTAATTTCATTTTTAATCTTAATTGACCCTGATAAAGCAATTTGAATGAACGTAAATAATGCGGGAAGTATTTTTATTTGGGATCTGAGGTGCGACTTGTATGCAACATGTCGTGTTTTCAAGATTGATTTTTTTTATTTTATTACAACGCGAAAATTTTTTTTTGAATACAGGTCGTATATAAATGAGTCCATACTCTGATTTTACACCGAAAAATAAGCGAAATAATAGTAAATCAAACCAGGATCCTGCCAATAGTGTCACTCCCCTGGCAACGTATTTTCCCCTGGTATCGATAAACCCCCCAAAAATTGAAATTTCATCTGGCCCTTACCACTACAATCATAAAAATAGCGACTACTAGTGATATAATGAATGTGAAATCAAACAGATTATTTTTTCTTTGGGGACACAAAAAACGTATTGACCGTAGAATCACCCATACAGCAGCCGAAGCTCCGGCCATTAGAAGACCGCAGCATAGGTCTTCGGCGCTTCGGTCAAACTCGCTTCTTGACATCTATAATTAACCCATTAATGCCTGACATTTTATTTTCCAAAGATATTTTGTATACTGGTTACAAACAGTGTTTAATGGACAGGAAAAATAATAAAAAAAATATTATGTAAAAAATAATTTTTTTATTAAGGAAAGAAGAATTGTCCCTTAAAAGTTAAGATAGACCCCAGAGGGTATATACTTTTTTTACTAAATTTTTTTTCTGCTTACGATATGATATTTAAATAGACCTTTTATAAGAAGAAATAAAATCAGCAATTAACATAAACTGGGAAGCTAGGAATAACTTTGAAAATTTAGCTTTTTTTCTTGAGATTGTGAACGATGTCATTTTTGATAAAGGTCATGTTAAAACTGCTACAGAACACACTTTACGATGGTTATGTGCTGCAATCTGTTAATAACGAATTGAAACAATACCAAGGTACTAATTGAACACTATTATTTGGTTGAAATGTTCATTTTGGGGAAATTCAGACCCTTTTTTGGATCGTCCCTAAAAAGGGACGCTAGGCATTAATGGGTTAATAGTGTACGTAGGTAAAAATATAAGGTTTCATCTTGCCAGGTATCGGTGACCTTGGAGTCACTGATTTAATTAAGTCATTCAGTCATTGGAAAGGAAAGGGAAAACGAAACATGATTGTCGAAAAATACAATTTTCACTTGCTTAGTCAAAAAAGGTGCATCTATCATTATCTACATTCAATTAAAGGAGAATGACCGGTTGCCATTGAACTGAAGCCGCTGTTAGTGGCCATATTTCCCCCCAAACGGTGTTAATGACAGCGAGTGTAAAGTGGTATAAGGGTGATTCTACGGTCAATGCGTTTTTTGTGTCCCCAAAGAAAAAATAATTTGTTTGATTTCATACTCATTATATCACTAGTAGCCGCTATTTTTATGATTGTAGTGGTAAGGGCTAGATGAAATTTTAATTTTTGGGGGGTTTATCGATACCAGGGGAAAATGCGTTGCCAGGGGAGTGACACTATTGGCAGGATTCTGGTTTGATTTACTATTATTTCACTTATTTTTCGGTGTAAAATCAGAGTATGGACTCATTTATATACGACCTGTATCCAAAAAAATTTTTCGCGTTGTAATAAAATAAAAAAATCAATCTTGAAAACACGACATGTTGCATACAAGTCGCACCTCAGATCCCAAATAAAAATACTTCCCGTATTATTTACGTTCATTCAAATTGCTTTCCCAGGGGCAATTAAGATTAAAAATGAAATTGATTATGCTTATAACACAGTTTTAACGTATATTTACCCTTTTTTGGAACAAAACTGCCAGGGGAGTGATGCCAGAGAAGTGACAAAATCACATATTATCTATAAAAACAACATCACGCGTTCTTCTTACCAGAACTTCCACGTAAACCGTGATGTCTGCACACAATAAGCATTACATTATACATACGCACACTTATGTAACGATGAAATATAGAATGTTATACTTGCTAGGGGAAATGCTACAGCGGCTGGCGCAGTACGCTTTGAGGAACTTTCAAAGAGATCCGATGCAATAATATTTGAATTTTTTTAAAACCACTTAGCTTGCTTTTAACTTTACTCAGTATTACACTGGTTATTCGCAGTCAAAGTCATCCTTTTGCATTTTTTACGCTAAATTTCAGTCTTTGAAGTTCGCCAGGTGAGGGTGACACTGTTGTTATGGCCCGTTGAAAAGTGTATTTTTTTTAAATAATAATAAATATTTTTTCAATGTTTAATGATGAAATAACAATGTTTCTCTGTTAATGTAAGTGTATGATTATGGCAGAAAACATTATGCCAAGTTAGTAAAAATTGAAAGTCGAACATGTTTGTATAAAAACTAGTATTTGGACAGGCCAGGGGAGTATACATTTATGACTATTTTCAGCTATAAATGCTAAAATAAAATAATTGTAGTGAATTAATTGGGTGGTCCATATAAAAGATAATAGTCTGTAATGCTTAAGCATACAAAAACATTAATAAACTCAGTTTTATATGAAGTTTTTCCATTGGCCGTCTGAATTCAAATAGCGTAAAATCACCCGTATACATATTGAAGTTTTACAATTGAATGCATAATAAATGCATACAATGTTTCCTATATACTCCATATGTTTTAATATTCTTTGTGTTACACAACAGTTTTAGCTTACTGTTTCATTTTTTTAATTAATCTCACTAATTAAGGTATTTATTTTTGTTTTGTACTGGTAGGTAACAGAAAAGAAGACATTTCTTTTTTTTTCTTTTAATGCAGAAGCCATCGGCTTCGACCTACATGGGGGCTGCGTACAATGCGCCTTGCGTCCTGACAAGCACAGGACAAAATTACGGCACAAAGAGGTTGATATCATCCAATGGGCAAGGCAGGACTCGAACCCGCGACCTCTTGCTTTCGAGGAGAATACTCTACCTTTAGGCCTTTTATAATTTCTTTATCTCATGTAAGTAAAATGAAGCATTATTTGGAACACGAAAAGAATGTTCCATAGTTAAGTTGATGTTTATAATAATACGAACTAGTGGGATCAAGTATGAAATCACAGAATACACTAGAAACTAGCGGCTTTTTATATTGTTATCTTAATATAGTAACAGATATCTAAATATTCTTAATTTAAAATTTTTGAAGTTAATTTGAATTTGTGAGAGTCATGTCCATGTACTCTTCCTTACTTATCATTTAGTATTGATATTTTGAATTAAATATGCTTAATACGTTTAAGTTTGGAACTGTTTATTTTAAAAGGAATCAATTTGAAAATAAGCTTGTTCTTTTAACTAACAAATGAAATAGAAATTTAATATCTTTTATCAACAGTGGATGTGCAAGTAATTCGCACTCTATCAAATTTTGCTTGTAAAAAATATTTTTCTTTTCAGCTTCAATCTATTTTTTGTTAATTATCAGTCTGTTAAAAAAATCTCGGACTATTTATTGTTAATACTCTTGATCAATATCTACAAAATAGATTGAATTTTGTCAATATATCAATAAACTTAACAAAAACTGAAATTTTATTTCTATAACTCTATTAAATAAAAGACGACTAAAAAAAATTCCTTCATTGTATATATGTTAAAAATTAACTTTTTTTTGTTAAGTGTCAACTTGAGAAACGTTTGAAGAAAGCCACATCTAACCAGCTTTCTTTTAAAGCAACTAAATTTTAAGTTCATTTAATTATTAACCAAATTATTTCAGTTAACTTTTTTATTTGATAAGAACTTTCAAGTTGAATAGAATATATTGTAAAGAATTGAACAGTTTCTAATTTCAAAGGTTCAATACACACAATCATTTTATTTAAATATATAATTCTCTCCTATGTTTTATTATATTTTATAATTGTGTACAGTTTAAAGGACAATACTTTATGTAATTATAATTGTAAAATGAAAATTTACAACATAAATTATTATAGATCGAAGCGGCCGAACCACACACACCCCATGCTTCGACCATGCCGAAATTTCGGTTAAATGGCCGAAGCTTCGTTTCCATCTCCACTATTAAATGATTTTTAGATTACACTACTTGCTCCTTCAGATTAGGAACTACGTACTGCTTTAGATCTACACTACTTACTGAGTACTAGATCTACACTACTTGTGCTCGTAAATTAGAGACTAGACTAGGTTTGTGCTTCTCTAGTTTTTAACCCCTGACGTAATCTCTGGCACCGTACAGCCTAAACGGATGGAACGGTTTTGAAAAAAAAAAATTTTTTTTTTTTTTGGAAAGGTGAAGTGATCGAGAGTGTTCTTAGCTAGGTCGCGTCTTCGGATGACGTTAATCAACAAAGGTATTAATTAAAAACCTTTAAAATATTTTTGGCGATTTTTGAAGTGAAAACATATTGGAAAATTTTAAAACAATAGTACCAAAATGAAGAAAAAAAAAATCTGCGCCTGATAAAATGTGCTTGGAACTTCCATGTAAAATAGCACTTGAATTAGAACGTTTTTTAGCAAATGCGGGTAAGCCTTAAATTTACGCGATTGGAAACCGATGTCATTGTTGGACGACGAGGAAAAGAAAACTCAATGATTTAAAATGTTTATCTGTTGCTAGTTTCTATTTGTTAACAATTAAAATACTTGTAATTGATTTTAATATAAAAATTTTCAATTTTCCCTCTTTATTCTGCATTTGCAACTAGCAAATTTTGCTGTGAAGGATTATCTTTTCCTTTCCGTGTTTATCATATCCTCTCGAAAACAATTAAATATACAGTTGACGCTCGATATAACGACCATTTCTGTCCCAGAGCGAAAGGTCTTTATAACGAGTGGTCGCTATAAGAGGTAGAAAATAGAGTGTATTGGGATAAAGTTGGAGTTTCCCCACCGGTTGTTACATTGGGATAGTCTTTATAAGGAGCGTCGACTGTATTTAGATTTAAAATGCTCTTGACCAGAGAAGTTCGTTTTAATATGAGCTCTTCAATCAGGGTTAGGGGTTGTTTAAATTTTTAATTTAATCTTAGTACTTGTGTGCCTCGTCTCTTCCCCCATATGCGTTTGGTGCAAAATAGCTTGATTTGTTTTTATTTAATCTGTTTGCACGAATTACTCACGTATGTGTACAATCCGTTTGCAATAACGAAAAATCCTTGTTTAACTTTTGCATACATTTTTTACATGCGCTGTTCCGTATTTTAGCTATAGTTTTATAGTATGAAGGAATTATTGATTTTTTAAAGCTTTTTTACCTATTTTGCGGATTATCCGCGAAATTAGCTTGTCCGCGATTTTCTTGTCAACCTATTAAGTGGATAATTCGAAATTTCCCTAGAAAGGATTTAAATAATAATAATAATAATAATAATAATAAATAAACCTGCTGACTTCGCTCACATCATGGGGCAACGCGTATTAATTCTACAGCTTTGGTGCAGTCTATAATTCATTTTGAAACTTTGTTAATCACAACGTTGTCCTCTAACTTTTACATTAAACACAAAAATAAAACTTTGTTTCCTAGTAGCATCCGACTTGATGGCGTACCCTTGAAGTGCGCCTTACCATAGACTTAAAATGAAAAATATAAAATTAAAATTGAAACAGAATTATTATATTGAAGAGATATAACAGTATTTAGAAAAATAAATTTTATTTCAACTGAAGATAATAAACATCGTAATTGCGATGAACTTAAGAAAAGCAAACTTAAACAAGAAGTTCTGTCAAGAACTAAACGAGCCTACTTTCCCGTACATCGACATCGACATTCTCGCATCTGATCATTATTCTCTTGATTATCTGAGACTGAAAATTATGTCAAACATACCTTTTTAGCACTTAGAGCTGATTTCGAAAAGCAAAATATACCCCTCTCATCAGATGAAATAGACACGTAAAAAGTAATTAACGAATAAATAAAGTTTTGTCGCACCTTTTAAAGAGTGTAACTGTTACAGTTCCTCCGTAGAAAAAATCCTCCATCGTTTTCAAAAAAAAAAAAAAAATAAATAAATAAATAATAAATAATAAATAAATATATAAATAAATAAATAAATAAATAAATAAATAAAGTACAAAGAGCATCAAAACACATTTTATCAAAGAAAGAAAAAAAAGAAAGAAAAAAAAAACTCGTCCGTTAATAAAATGTCTCGAATTTCACTTTTAATCCATTGCCAGTTGTTAAATATAAATAAAGAATAAAATTTTCTCGTTTTGTTTTGTTACAAAAAAAATCGTCTGCAAAAAAAAAAATAAATAAATAAAATAATAATAATAATAAATAAAATAAAACAAATGAATAAATAAACAAAAACTCGTCTGCACAGTCAGTCATTTTTTTTCTGAGCCTGCATTTCCGCCATGTTTGCGAAGTCGGAGTCGGAATCAGATTCCTCACAGAAGATTACTCAGAAAAGTACTTTACAAACATTATTTATCAAAACCATTTTCTTACAAAGTTAGTTTGAAGGAAATCCGACTTTAAGTTCAGGATCAACATTCAACTTAAATTCCCCGTAGACGCTAAAATGTTATTTTTTTTTTCTGAACGGTTCAATATTGAACGAAAAATGGTTCAAATCAAAAAGCGAAATATGGGAATGTATGGGAAAGCCTCTCCGAGATCTTTCAAACAAAAGAAAGTTTATTCCATTCGGACGGTTCACTCTAAAGTTATTAGGTGGGAAAGGTTGCTTGAACGGTTCAATGTTGAAGGAAAAAATGCTCAAATGGAAAATTTAAATACGGTAATGAAGTATCCTTGCTGAGATCCTTCGAACAAAAAAAAAAGTTTATTTAAATCGGATCTCACTCAAAAGTTATTAGGGGTGACAGCTTTATTGAGCGGTTCAATGTTAAACGAAAAATTGTTCAAATCGGAAATGTAAATACGGGAATGAAGTATCCTTGATAAAATCTTTCGAACAAAAAAAAAGTTTGTTCAAATCGGATTGTTAACTCAAAAGTTCGCATCGCGGGACAGGTTGTTTGAACGGTTCAAAGTTGAACCAAAAATTGTTCAAATCGAAAAAACATATTTGGGAATGAGCTGTACTCGCCAAAATCTTTTGAACAAAAAAAAGTTTATTCCATTCGGACTATTCACTCAAAAGTTATTAGGTGGAGAAAGGTTGCTTAGACGGTTCAATGTTGAACCAAAAATGTTCAAATTGAAAATTTAAATACGGTAATAAAGTATCTTTGCCGAGATGTTTCGAACAAAAAAAAAGTTTGTTTAAATCGGACTGTTCATTCAAAAGTTATTAGGGGTGACAGCTTGTTTGAAAGGTTCAATGTTGAACGAAAAATTGTTCAAATCGAAAATGTAGATACGGGAATGAAGTATCCTTGAAAAGATCTTTCGAACAAAAAAAGTTTTTTCAAATCGGACTGTTCACTCAAAAGTTAGCATCGCGGGACAGGTTGTTTGAACGGTTCAAAGTTGAACCAAAAATTGTTCAAATCGAAAAATCAAATATGGGAATGAGCTGTACTCGCCGAGATCTTTCCAACAAAAAAAAAGTTTGTCCAAATCGGAATGTTCATTCAAAAGTTATTAGGGGGGGGGGGGGACAGACAGACTGACCGACCGACCGACACACAAATTCCCCATCTCAATACCCTACTTTCAAATTTTTAATTTTTCGATATTCATTTTACCTTTTTATTTTTTTAACTTGGCGATATTTTTTGGACTTTGTGACATTGTTTAGATGCATTAAGCTACTTTTCTACTTTTTTCGTCTTTCCTTTAATTTTAACGGGAAAGTAGGCTAAAAAGAAAAACTTGAAAATTTTCCCAATGATCCGCGACATGTTGGGAAACACTCTAAGCAGGCACACACAGACTCCCAAAGGGTTGGGTGTGGGGGCGGATGGGGGGGGGGCGGAGAGATTTAATTATGTATGGAGGTATTTATAGAAATTTCATTCAGAAAGTGTAGGAGAGTCGTTAATTTAGGAGCAAAACAAAATATGGTTGAACTAATTTTTCATTGCAATTTTTAGTGATTTTTTTTTCTGGTTTGTGCGCTCTCAAACCTAGTTGATCACCTCCCCCCTACCGTGGGAATTGAGGGGTGCTATTTATGCCACTGATTGGTGCCAATAACGCGCTGCTATCTGCTCTATAAATTCGTGGATTTCCACTGAGCAATTTACAGTTTTAGATGTACTAAAACTAAAAAAAAAAGAGTTTGAAACAGCTGATTAATGTATGATTATACACAAATGACGTTATACTGTCAAAAACTTGTGCACTGAAACATTCAATTTCCAAAGTTTAGCTTTTCTACTCTTGAAATCTGCAAGAATCTCCCAAGCGGCATTTTAAAAAGCATAGACCTAATTAGAGGGGTTTAGCTGCTATTACCATTGAGTATAACACATACTGCCCCAAATTTAGTGTGGTAATAAGTATACGTTTTGAGACCGCTATGTCTCTTTCCCCTCCTGCCCATATGCACAGGAAGTAATTTCGGTCGAGTCACTGCTTCTAAGAACAAGTTTCAGCTGGGTTTATAGAATGACCTTTAGGAACTGACTTGCTACCTCAGAGAAACGTTGGAATATGATATTATATTTGGACATGATTGAAACAGAATGCTGCAAATTGGGGAGTTTTCAGTTTGCATGATTTCAAAATTTTCTACTTAAATTCTAAGCTTTGACCGAACATTTTCAGTTCAGTTTTTTCAACAGCATATAAAGTAGTGATTCTGCTGTTAAAAGTTTTGGTCTGCAGCATTAAAATTGAGAAATAAATTAATGAAAATAAGTTAAGAAATAATAATAATAATAATAATAATAATAATAATAATAATAATAATAATAATAATAATAATAATAATAATAATAATTATAACTCAAAACAAAATCATTTGATGAAATTGATAAGGCAAGGACTATTTAACTTATAGGAAAGGATGAGGGTCGGAACTCTTCCCCGAAAACCTTCTTAAAGCTCAATTTTAGACGATCTTCTGCGAAAACAGGGGTTGAGGGGGGATTTTCCATTGGAAATTTTTGATTATCTTTGGTGATATTAGGGGAGAGGGGTTTGGAACTTTCCCCTGCACATTTTTCGATAACGAAATCCTAGAAACGCAATTGAAGACTACTTTTGATGACATTAAGAGAAGGAATTAGGTTCATGATTCTCACCCAAAAATTCTTTGAAATTAAAATTATAAAATTCAGTTTTAGTTCACTTTTAGTAACATAAAAAAGAAGGGTTCGCTTTGGGACCCCTCCAGTCTTCTCTTTGCTTACTGTCTGATTTTCTTAGGTAAATTCTTCCATGTATTTACGCATGCGTCATGTCTTCTCTGATCTTACCAAAATAGGGGTGATAGGTAAGATAATAGTAAGGGGAGGAATAATAAGAAGTATTTTGAGCAGTATCAAACAACGTTGAACGATGCTAATTTGAAATACACAGTTTAGTTGAATATGTCAAAAGGACAGCAAAAATACAAGTTTTAAATTGAAAACTTCGGAAAGTTCCCACTCACAACCCATCACCCCTGTTTTAACCTTTTAACTGTCAGGTCCGAGACAATCTCGGGCACGCACAGCATTGGTGTTCGAAAATGTCACGCCCGAGTATTACTCGGAGTAATTTTTTTTTTTTTCGTTTTGAGTGCATCGTATTGTTATACCCGAATATGTATCGGGAGAGACGTTTATTTCGGATTCATCTCTTTGTCAAACCCGACTGTTTCTCGGGTTTGTGCTTGGAAAAGTGTTTCCAGTCCAGTTATACCACACAAGACTGAATTGCTGAAAGGTATTCACTTTTATTTATTTAATTTTTTTTTCATTTGTTTATTTTTTAGATTTTTTTTTTTCATTTTTAGAAAATAATGCTCCACTAGAAGCGAACTTTACAACTGCCATGTTGAGTGGCAGCAGCCTCAAGCAAATATGCAGTGGCTACAAAATTTTAATATTTTACCCATGTGCTTCAAAATATCAATTTTTAACTACTAAGTATATTTTATTTTGTATTAAACATTTGATTTTTGCAATAAAAAAATTTGACAATTTGTGCACCCAAATCATCAAAATAACTTGACAGTTAAAGGGTTAAGCGGAATGGTTCGCGAGTGCTAGGCGCGGTTTTCACGGGCGGACAGTACGTTTCTGTATTCTTTTGTTTATTTAAAATTAAAATGTCAGTAAACCTCCTCAATTTTGTTTTACATTATCCTTTTATTACGCATTTTGAAATTTGCAATTTCCGCAATGATACGAAAATTAGTTTGAAATGTAAACATGCGTTGCTCAAGAAAAATATTCAATTACTTGGACTGAATTGATACTTTGAAATGATACATTAGGTCACTTTTTCCGCTTTATTTCGTTCAAAATATCATGTCTCCCGAATCTCTTAACAAAATTTCTATTTACTTCCATTTTTTTTACCTATAAACTCATAGAACTAGTTATATATTTTTTTCATTATTACAATGATTTATAGCTCTTTCTCTTTATATGTAACTCCTCTTCTACGTGAAATGAAAAGGGAGGGGGTGGGTGCACCCCTGCACCCTATGGCGATGAGCAATAGCCTTGGTTTGAATGTACACTTTTGTTAGACATTTCTAAATAATTTCTAATCACTGAATTCATAAATTCTAAGTTTAAAATTATTTTATTTCTATACTCGGAAGTTGTGTACGTGGGATAGGATTTCAACGCATGGGGTTACGATCCCCCTCCCTGGGGCCTGGTTACTGGTTACGTCTTGCTGGTCTCTGAAGTATTCCCCAGTGTACTTCTTCCGAACTATTCCTTTGTGAAATTATTTAATAATGAATAAGGAAGATTCCTAAGTATTAAAACACAAGAATCATCATGCAATCCGAAATAGTATTACTTTTCGAACTATGGAAAATTAGTTTTCTCAATAGGAAACTGCTTCGAGGCGTCATATATTCTGTCTTTTATGCATCTTTTTAATATGACGCATAACATTTTAAAGCTATTTGATATAAGGAAACTTTTGAGAAAGTTTCATTTAACGCATTTATAAATTCCCTTCGCTTTATCCGTTTATGAGACAGGCATATTTGTAACTCAAGATTTTTGTTTTTTTTTTGACTTTGATTCAAAAGAGCAAAAGGAAATGGTCATGGAGAAAAAAAGAGCAATCCCACTTGCTCCTGGATGAGTCGACGGAGCAAAATAAACACAAGATGGCGCGCCGCTCTCCCAAACTTTTCCATCCATCTCCAACTCTTCCGAAAGATCGGTGGAACTTTGGCAAATGAAAACTAAAACGACGAAAAAAAAATGCTCTTTTACCTCTTTCTCCGCTGCCGGTCAAGTTTAGAAGACGGATATATATTCTTCCGAAAATAAATATTATAATGTTGCGAGCATCCCGATTCGCGAAGACGCGCCGGCATCGGGACCAATCAGCGCGGGCCAGCCGCCGAGCCTTCGACGCCTGATTGGCCAGCGACGTCGGGCCGCGCTGCATGCCGGGACGGTCCCGAGACGATTCGCGAAAAGCGCCGTCGTCCGCTTTCCCTCAGTCGAGCGGTGAGGCCTCGTGCGAATCGGACCGCGTCACTGGAGTCTGAGATTGTTGTTGTTTATCTGCCGACCACGTTGCGTCGCGTGTCGTTGGGCGGCTGCGCGAACCGCTCCTTTTTTTTATTTTTCTGGTGAGCAGTGTTTCATACCAAGGGGCCAAAATTCGTGTCAAAAACAGAGCCCCCCTTCCCGCCTTCAGGATGGATTCACATCCCGAAACGGATTTGGATGCAGCTATGGTGAGTCTCTCTGTTTGTTATTATTTGTTTGGTCTGGGATTGGCTTTTAATGGTGTATCAGATGCAGTCATTGTCACTGGTAAAAGTATATACATCATTTGGTACTACCAGATGCTGTAAATATCACGTGTAGGATTTATGTACATCTTTCGCCACGATCATATCCATTAAATATCGTGGATAGGAGGCTGTGTGCACCTTTTGGTACGATCAGGGTGGACTGCATATCATGGATAAGTTTCACCCAGGCTTCATTTTAGTTAAGGATCCCTTTAATGATGTGCTTTGGCTTAGCTTGCTGAATTTTGATATTAAATGATACAGAGGACTCTCACTAGTAATGTATGAGAGAGTAGTTCTCTTCCTTACAAAACATTTTGCAGCAGTGCACTGCCCATTCTCCCAAGAGTGAAACCCCAACTGGGAGGCTAAGGAGCCCCGCCCCTCTAGCGAGAATAGGTCCCCCCAAAAGTACAACCCTCTGAAATTACCTTCCGAAAATTTTAATGGCGCAGTCTATATATTAGCCCCGCTCCTCCTCCTTTGGACCCTTTGTATGAGTACTTTTAGACATTGAATTGACACACTTCTTGGTTTCAGGGTCCAATTAAGATATCGAGGGCTCTAGGCTCTTTCGGTGAGCCCCTTGTGGTCAAAACTTGCAATTTTGGCCATTGACTAAAACAATTTGAGCCACTTAGGAGGGTCCTAGGCCACGGGCCAGTAGGCCTATTCAGTAATCAAGTCTTGCTTGGTTTACATTATTATTCATCGATGTGGTGGAAATGGATAAAATCATGCTTATCATTTGAACTTGAAAACATCTTCAATTTAGAAGGGTTGGGTAGGTGGGAATCTGCGACAGAAGGCAGATATTGAACGCACCAGCTGACGTGTTTGTGGGATGCAGTTCAGAAGCTCCCCCTTCCCTCCCTCATCCCCCACCGACATGGATAGGGGAGAAAGTGAAGGGGTTGTATATCTACCTCGCTTGTCAAATGATGGTTAGTTTAGCTGCCCTTTTATCGGCGGATTAGGATTGTAATCATTGATGCTTTTTGAAGTTTTTTTTTTTCTTTTTCAACTACAAAAAAAATAAGGAAGGATTTGTATTCACTTGAATGTTTTCTTTTGAATCAAAGTTTATTCAACGAACTAAAAAAGAGTATTTAGTTTTATTATCAATCAGCAAAGCCTAAATGAATTGTTGCCAAATGATGATTAGTTGCTTCTTTATCGTCGGATTAGGATTTAAATTATTGATACTTCTGTACCTTAAGGCCAGGCAGACTAAGTTACATTATCACCACTGGGAGCATTAAAAAAATGTTGTCTGGTGTTCGTTAATGTTGGGAGCCGAATTCTTATACCACCGGTACACAATTATAAAGGACATTATTTCTTTTTTTAATAAAATTACGTTGTTAGGGCCCAATGTAGAATATGATTCTAATATTGAAATAATCTGAAACTTGCCACTTTTGGACTGAACTTTTATCTAGAAAACAGTTTGCATTTAAAGAATGATTTCTACTGACATGAAAATTTTCTTGTCAATCAAATATTTGATAAGCTTATAAAATGTACATTAAAAGTAGCAATCAGTAAGGTTAAAAAGTAAATAACAAACAGTGATTGCAAATGCTAGAAGCTTCAATAACGTTATCAATAGATTAAGCAATTTGTCCATAATGCATGATTCGAATTACAACCGGCGGAAGAAAAATTGGTCCTTTTTGCTTGGAAGCAAATGGACATTTTTTCTGGTGAATAAGATTCTTCATACAATGCAGTGACGATCTTGAAACTCGCCATTTTTGAACTTGGGCCTGTCTGACTCTTGAGGTGCAGAATTTTCAACTAATACTTTTAGAAATTCAAGAGTAAACAATTACGTAAGCATCCACCCCATGGTTAAATTTAGTCTGACTAGGTTCAAAAATTAACGCAGTACTGAAACCCTGAACTAGTTGGAGTGAAATGTAAGCAGTAAAAGTTCTTTTCTCTACCAAAATGGTGCCCAACTCCATTACAATTAGTCGCTATATTTTGGTCGAAAATTTCGTCTCAAATTTGTTGCTGCATTTGAATACTTTTTTTTTAAATGTTAAAAGCACGATTTTATTTTTAAAATTTTGAACGATTTCAGACTGATGCAGTATAAATCGATACAATCGATAAACATATCAAGCATTCAATCGTTAAATCAGCATCAGTAGGAAATTGTGTATAAAAATCTAGGGTTCGTAAACTTAAGCTACACCCCATTTTCCCTTGGTTCCTTTGAGAGTATAAATGTGAACTCAAAGAAAAAAACATCGTTCAGGTGTACCCTGAAATCTCTAAAAGACGTTCAAACAAAGTCGTAAGCCATAACTATCAATAATCAGTGCAAAAGCTTTATAAAGTGACAAAAAATTGGGACTGAAGGGGTAACTTTTTGGTAAGCAAACCCAAAATACTTAGTTTACATAGTTACAGTAAAATTCGCGGAAGCTTTGTAATTTTAACTAGTGAAGGTATTATATCATGTAACTTTTTTTTTTTTTTTGAAAATTCTTTTGAAGATAAGTATCGATGTTGGTGGAATGAGAGAAGCAAGAGGAACCTCATAGTTGTAACAACTTCTGAACTGCATCCCACAAACATGTCAGCTGATGTTTTTCCTCAGCCAGCTGATGTCTTCCTTCTGTTGGGGGAGCTTGGGGAGAAGGTCTCCTCCCCAAACTTTAAATCGAACATGGATAACTTAAGTTCAAACGATAGTTCATGATTTCATTTTGCAGATGAATAATAATGTAATAAACTCTTCAAAAAATTCGCACAAAATGCAAGATGTTTATAGGGGTGAATGGGTCATGTCATAAACTGCACCATTAAAGCATTTATTAGGATAATTTTAGAGTGATTTTGGTCTCCGACCTCCCAAAAATTTCCTAGAAAAATCCCATAAAATATTGTATTTCCCATAAACTATTGTAGCATGGCAAGTCAAGCTTCGAACTAAATATGAATTTTCTGAGAAATGCCATTTACACTTTTAGTCGGAAAAATAAACCCAGTTAATAGTTGGTTAAAATTTCTTGAAAAATGAGTTGTTTAAGCTAAGTAGTTTATTGTAATCGGCTTATAACCCTTATTAGCTGGTGAGGTGATTTATAAATTTTATTTTTCACAACGAGAAAACGGGTATGAATGATATATGTAACCAACATTATGTTTCTTGTGCACTGAAAGTTAAAACTTTTCTAATGGTTTTCGGGTTGCTTAAATATATAAATACGAATGAAGCAGCACCTTAAGTGACATACATATTTTTGTAAAATCATAAGTGTAAACATTGAGTGATAAATTATAAGTGTAAACAACAAACCACGTTTGAATGTAGAAGTTCAATTCTTCTATGCGTAAGACACACCACAAAATCATTGGAAATCTTCCGACTTTAATTTGGTAAATTTTGTAAAGTGCACAAGCGATATAATGTTGAAATAACATACCCTTTACCTCACCATTTACGTTACAAAAAAAAAAAAAAAAAAGGCGCAGGTTAAGGGTTAAAAAAAGTGATTTCGTGAAATAATAGGATCGGTTCAACACATACAAAATAATTTACAACCAGGTTTGACTATATATTTTGATTTATAGCTATTTATTTATTTTTTTTATTCTTCGTATTAAAACTAAATGCGATAATTAAACATAACATCTTTACATTGAATCCAGTGTTAAAAAAGTTAAATCTCATTTAGCATTTAAACGCATACTTACCTTTAAAATTACATATTTCACATTTTTTATCCTCACCAAGCAGCTACTGTTTTGATCTGCTTTTTTGAAAAAATAAGAATCGGAAGCAGTAATTCAATTGTGTAAATGCGCCGAAATATTTTCGTTATGTAAGAATCTACGCTAGATACATTTAAAAAAGAGATTTCATAGTCAAATCCCTTTAATCGCATCGGGTAATTAAAATTCCTGTTTTGTCATTATTTCCTCTTGACTTTTAAGCTGTAGGGTAATGACTCGATGCGGTCACGCTCACCATGATTTAATGACATGATAATATAACTTTTGAATGATATTCATGAAACGAATAACAAATGCGAATTATGATATTAATTTCATGCTTATCTTAATGGGCTCACTTACAGAAAATGTTGCTCATTCACGAGCATGGTGTCAATGATAACAGTTACGTTGCAAATATGTGTCTGTGCTCATTGGCCTAATTAAGCTCATAGATTATTCACCTGTTGCAGAAAACTTATAGCTAGTCATAAAATGTACCCGAAATGGTACTAAACCTTAGTAAGTTATTCACCTGTTAAAAATTTATAGCTAGTCATGAAATGTACCCGAAATTGGACTAAACCATTATTCACCTGTTATAGAAAACTAAGAGCTGGTTATGAAATGTACCCGAAATTGTACAAAACTTAGATTATTCATCTGTTAGATAACTTATGGCTAGACATGAAATATACCCATAGATTATGTACTGAACCTTCATAGCTCATTCTCGTATTAGGAAACTTATAGCTAATTGAAATGTACGTGTAAAGTGTACTGAATCCTCAAAGATCATTCACGTGTTACGTAGATTCTATGAAAGCCAACAGAAAGTATTAAACCTAAACATTTACGTGTTACAGAAGCAGAAGGGATTTTAAAAGAAATGACGTTGAGAGAGAATTGGAAATTAATAACAGGGGAAGAGCAAAAATTTTTACCGAGCTACTGTAATAATCAAACCATCTTCGAAGTTTTATTGTAAATGGCAGGACAAAAATCTAAAGCGCATTTAAATGGATTTAACGATCTAAATAAGTATAACGATACAAAAAAAAAAAAAGGAATATTTTAAGCTGCAATATTGTGCAGTTAAATCTAAGTCAAAATAAGTTGCTAGTTTGTTCTATCTTAGCTTTTCACGAAGCTGTTTTTATGATTTCTATATCATTACGTATCTTCCGAAGAATTGCCAACGGGTACACTTTACGCGTTAAATTGTTTCGCAAAATTTTGAAATCTAAAACCCTGTAAAAAGTTCTTTGCTCTAAAAAAGTAAACTTTGCGAAATTTCGAACTGAAAAAAAAAAAAAAAAAACGCATCCTTAACAATATTCAGAAATCCAATAACGGAATCTAGTGCAAACACATTTCAATTTCATTTACCTACAATTCTTATTTCTTGAAAATATTTGCAGTTTTTTTTCCTTAACACTAAATTTAATTAAAGTCGATTTGTTTTCACAAGATTTGTAAAAAAAGAACACTCGCAAAACTACATGTAACAGCTCTGTTCAGTTTAGCCTTTTTCGTTAGTCAATTTGAAATTATTTTGTTAAAAAAAACTTAAAATTCTGTTATTGATAAAATACTACATTTCTTATATTACGTTCATTACTGATGATTTTCTCCGCTAGTTTCGTGTGGATATTTAAAAATCTGAGTCCAGTTAAAGAAATTTATAGCTGAAATCGGAATCTCCGCAACCACAGGTACACGGAAAGTTATTGAGTTGTAAAACGTAGTTTTTGTATAGCGAGCAGTTACAGTTCCAGGAACTGAAGCCGTGGAATCCATCCACGTGGGGCCTTTAACTCACTTCTGATCCCTCTTTTGTGTAAGGCGGGGGAACGAGGTGGAGATATATGGGGTTGAATGGATCCCATTGAAAGAACATTATTGTGGCATTGTGTGATGTCCATTTAGTACTGTCACCATTTGCAGGGGATTGAGTGGCCAGTTTGGAGAGGGACAGTTCGCACAAAGAATGAAATGGCAATTTGAGAATTTTTATTTTGGAAAGTAGTTTAGTTCAAAGGCTTGAAAGGAGAAGGCACTTCCAGTCACAATTTAACCAGCTTTACGTTTGTTTTTTTGTGTTTCTATAGGAGGTTCAGTGTTAAAGTATATCAATTTTTGGCAAATCTTGTGCTTCAAAAATTTAGTTCCGAGGAATGGATGAACTCACACTGATGAATGTTCATCTTTAGTTTTTTTTTTTTTTTTTTTTTTCAAGATTAAGTTTCATTAGTTGTTATTTAGGTATATTGGAAAATTAACTCCCCTTCTAAATTTTTCCAAAAAAGGAAACGACCAGGAAATGTTGCCCCCCCCCCCCCCGTGCCCACTCCTCTTGGAGCCTATGAAGAGTATATGTGGTATTTTTGCATTAACTTTGTTTTCTGTATTGTTAAAGTTGGAGCAATGCAGGATCATAACAATGTAAAAGAAAAATATTCTGAATGATTTAACAAAAATGTAAACAGCGTGAATGCCGGCTGCAGTAGATAATTTTCATCTTTGGGATAAATTTATTGCAAAGAATATTCGTTATTTTTAGTCTTAAATGAAAGAAACCTTTTAGTTTTTAATTAATAAATTAGTAACGAAACATTAGCAATTTACGTTGAGCGCTTAAAAAAATTTGTATTAAAACACTCCTATTGTAAAAGTTTTTTTTTTTTTTTTGGAGTAAGCAACAAAGTCAGATATATGTGAAAGTAATACAATAACAATTGTCTGCGAACCCGTTTTTAATGCCTACATTTTGAACATAATTGTGAAGCTTCATTGTCTTCCTAGAAAGAAAATAAAATATAAAAGAATTTTTTAATTACTTGCTATCAGTTTTCTAATATGTTACTTTCCTGGCTTCAAGGCATAAGTAGTTTAATTTGCAAATAACTTTCTAGAATACTGTCATAAATTTGAAACTTTTGAATTGAATTTCGCTCTTTCATACCAATCGAAGCTTGAAGCGGAAAGCTGCGTGTAGAAGTGTTTATTTCTAAATTCGAATAGTAAATAGCAAAAATTTTGATATTCCAACCCACCCTTTCCTTTTGTATTAATAGCATTCAGTTCCGCATGCTTATTGTATACAAATGCATAATCGCATTAAATTGAAAAGTTAACATGAATTTTTATGAATTCCTTGAATTTAGTTTTATGGGATGTTTTATGTAGTGGTTATATGTGTTGAAAGTCTAAATCTTAAGAAATTATTATTGATAGATATTTTAGGGATACCTGTCTTGTTTTTCTAGAGAATGCACTAAAATCATTTTTTTTTTCTGTAGAATATTTTTTAAGGTGTGGCCTTTTCTTCGAAGAAATGTCAAATATCTAAAAAAAAATCGCATAATAATTGTTGCAGCCATTATCACTTTTAAACACAAATATGACTTTACATATACTGTAAAGGCCTTTTTATTCGCGAGGCCTTAATTTTCGCGAGCCCTTCGTAATCGCGAAAATTTAGGCCTCGCGAATTTTTTTTACTTTGGACTTTTTCAACTTTCGGTTCTGTACATGCAAAATTCGCGAAATTTTCGGCCCGCGAAATCACCGATATATTCATTTTCGCGAAAATTACGGCCCGCGAAATTAAAGGCCTTTACAGTAGTTAATGTAAGGTTATGTAGAGCAAAAGTAGGATCTCTTTAATAAAAAAGTACACTTATGAGAGGCTATTTAAAAAAACTTGGATTAGATTTTGGGAATTTAATTTTGTTCAATAACCTAAAAGCTGAAGCAAAAATTTGAAGCCTGTATTATAGTATCTCGTATTTGCAGTACTTATTATTATTATTATATATATATATATATATATATATATATATATATATATATTAATAATTCATTTTCTGCCAATTTCTAGGAATTTACTTTTGTTCTGTAGGCGGCAGGGAGATAGAAAAATTAAATTGTGGGGCTTGTCCTTCCAATTTTGTTAGTTCTAAGGTAGAGATTAACTTGAGAATTAAGTTTTTATTTTGTGAGCCCATTGCTAGATAAATAACTGTACGGTGTTGTATTAAGTGTTTGATGATATTTTTGGTCATATTTTCCCAATATTTTCCTTTTATGTAAGTCCATTAATGATTTTTTTATTTTAAGCATTTTGTAATTACATCCCGCTGTTTTTACTGCCCTAAATCCTTTGTCACTGAAATATATAATTTATCTTCGTAAAAAGAAAAATAAAACTTCCTGGAATAAAACAGCATTGCTGTTGTCCATTTAAACAATTTTTCAAAAATAAAGGAAACTAGTATAATTTATAAGTTTTCTTTTTGAAACGTCAAGAGTGCTTCATAAAAATAAAGATAAATAACAATAAATTGAATTAAAAGTGTTAAAATTAAAATACGAAATTAATGTTTTTAATATGCAGTGTGTATTTTTCCCTTCGTGATCCTCCATTAGTATTTTTCTTTTCTTTGGCGTAGATCAGAAATGTTTTCGTTCCCCTGTTGATGATCATATTTATGTATTCTCAAGGGAGATGATGCAAAAAAACTTGTGGAATTAACTTTAATCCTTGCCATTAGTCGATCTGCTTTTATGTTCTGCGAAGTAGAAAATTCAGTTTGTTTTTTGAAGATTTCAAATTAATAACTCGTTTGATTAATTTTGAATGGGTTTTTTCTTCCAATGTTAATTTTTGTTTCATACGTGTTGCACGTTTTTAAAGTTATAATAATAATTAGGGGAGGCGGAGGGATTGGATAGGGGCAAAGGTCACGTACTCAATTTATTTCACAAGGAGGAAAAAAAATCTAAATTTATGCAGAAAAATAACTTAAAAAAAATAAAATAAGTAAAATAAAAAACATACGCTTCTTTATAAAATTCAAAATTTTTCAAAATAACTCAAAGACCATTCTGTAGTAAACCAACCAATAAGAACAAAACCTTGACGAGTAAGAAACTGATAATTTTTAGCTCAGTTGTGGTCACTAGTTATATTTTGTATGCTGTTCGTATTTGAGTTATTGATTTTAAAAAGCAAAATGTGCGCAAATTCGATTGCATTTGACCCTTTTTTCAACATCCAGAGATCAAACAATTTTAATTTAATGAACTTTCATACTAGCTTTTCAAAAGCATAGCTTTCTTGTGATATATGCATAAAATAATAAATGAAAAAATTGAAGTTAAAAAGTATGTAAACGCATTTTTAATTATTGTTTACGTGGATGGGTTGGGGGTTTATTCTGAAGGCATTACTGATAGACTATTAGTATGCGAAATTTCGTACTGAGCTACTACTAGGCTCCTATGGATATTAAAATTTTTTGTTCTGTCGGAAATTAGTTATCTTCAAAATAGAAACAACTGAAAATTTGTTAGTACTTGTATTATTTTTAAAAGTGAGTTTTTCTTCATTTAGGAAACAATAAAAATATTTTAAAAGGTGAGACTTTTAACGCTACCAGCAAATCATAGGTTTTGCATCTTTTGTGCTATGGTAGTTTATAATAAGTACGTAAAAGTTATTTAGTTTTTATTAGTGAATGTTTCAGTATTAGAGTTGTTCAGTTTCTTGTTTCAAAAACCACTTTTTTATACGGTTTTAGAAAATTCGCAAGCCGTACTTTCCGGGAGAATTTCAAAGAAAACTTCGATCTAGCTGGACATTACAAGCTAGATGATTTAGCTATATCATTAAAATAAAAAGTGACAAAAAAAAAAAAAAAAAAATCGCGGTTTTACTGACTTTCAAGCGAAAACCTGAAGGGGATATACCTAATTTTACGGCATTAGAGGAAACCTTTTTACTGAAAAAGATTTTTTAAGGTTTCAACGCGAAACTTCATTTTCAATAGACTACTGTTTTCTTATCATCAGCCTTCATCCAATGTTCATGTATCACGTTTTTCAGTAGTTGAGTGGCTAAATTGGATTGAAAGATGTGTTTTTTTACTGCTACACCACAATGAAGATACTTTAAATAAATGAATATATAAAAAAGAATCTCAAAGATGTTTTTATTTATGTAAAAGCTTCGTGATGAGATTTGAAAAGCCAAGTTAATTGAAAGAGAAAAAAAGGAAGAAGATATGACTATGAGGTGCACAAGTATAAAGTACTTAAGAGGAATAAGATAGAATGTTTTACAATAGCCGACTTGATTTAATTTTACTTTTAAAACTAACATTTTTAATCGATACCTATTTCTCAGTGGTCAAATTCTAAGATAACTACGGTCATTTCTAAAATGCTTATTTGAAAGTTCAGTAATTGTCATTTCAAGAAAAGATGACATCATCAAGAAAATATTTCAAATGAATTTCAATGCTAAGACACTCATCTTAGCATTGAAATTCATTTGAAATGGAAATTAATGCTGGTTCTGGTAACAGCAGAAAGCTATAGCCCATAAACTTATTTTTTAATAAAAGTGTAAAGAAAAATAGTAGTTGCTAAAAAAAATCTTTCTTTTTCTTTAAAAAAAATCAATTTGCAAACACAAAAATGAAAAATACCGTGTTAATAAGTCGTTTTAAACAACAAAAAAGCTTGAAGTTAGAAAATAAATATATAGACTAAACTTATTATTTAAATTAATCAAAGGCGAGTAGTAACTTTTTTAAAAGTTATTGATTGAATACTTTGAATATGATGTAGCAAACAATACATGATTTCTCATGAATATTCGTTATTTTGTAATATATTTTAAAGAAAATTATTGCGGAAATAACTTGTATTATTTTCACTCGCAGTAGTTTGAATTTTTGTGACAAAAAAGCGCGTATCGGTATCTTACAAGTTAGTTCATATTCTTTAAAAAAAAAGATATACAGAGAAAAACTAATAAGCAACCTCTAAATCTCTATCAGCTTCATTTAAGTTGCTATAAACTGTTCTTAATTGTTCTGAACAAAAAACCATTCATCTGTTACTTTACTATGAATATTTTTCATTGTCAGAAATAAATGTAACACGGAATCCTCAAATCTCTAAGCAGTCCTTTATTTCTTAAAAACGCCATAAAAATATCAAAAACAAAAAATGAAAATCTTTTCTTCATCCTTTTGCTAATAATGCAGAGGGATTACTTGTTTAATTTTTTTTGCTTGATTACTGCTAATTACCGCATCTCATTAAAATATGTAGTTTATATTAACTTTAATTCTCAGTTCTAATTAAAGTCAATGATTTAAAAATTAATTTCTCTTCTGAATATTAAACGTTTTGCTTTGCATTTTTCTGCCCCTCACTTCTTGCCGTTTCTTTGGTAAACTAGTGTTTTGATTAATAGAAAGCTGTGATGTTTCTTGAAGATGCCGGTTTTTTCCTCGGCAAATTAATGATTAAATTATGCATACATACTAATTGGCTTCATAATTTAAAAATATTTAATTGCACATTGCACGTGAAATTCAACTTATCACGCTAAATATAAATTTGTTTTACTTAATTGTTTATTATTTATTTATATTTGAGTACAAATGTAATGTTCACTGCCTAGCTAATTTGGATAAAATTTTAAAAACTGATCGCGGAGTAAAATTGAATTCCGGAGACACCGCTGTTAAATTTTGGAAATATTTTTTAAAAAATATTTCTTAAGCCGAAACTTAAAAACACGTTTTTAATATTAAGTTATCGATACGTTTATTTTGAAAATTGTTTTAAATGTCAGCTATGTTTAACGTATGATTATGTACTTTTATTTACTCTTGCGGTGCAATGTGTTTGAATAACCATACATTTGCACATTATGCTTTATAACCAACCGTAACTGTGTTCATGTTTGAAAATGTACCTTAAGTGAAATGAAATGTGAGGCACCTTAATAATAATAATAATAATAAAAAACCTGTGCATGGAATTCAATGCTTGCTGATTGTTCATGTGTACCATATCTTGTTTTTTTGTATACAGTATAATATTGACTGCTGAATTTCTAGTTTTTCATCATCAATTAATCAATGTTTTTTTCCACATGAGTTGTAGAATTCACATTTAATTATAACTTTAATATTGGAAAATTGGTATTCCTTTTTTTGTATTGTATAGTATATCGGAAGTAAATTTACCCACATATATTTCTTTCTCTCTTTCTCTTGATACGGACACACACACACGTATATATAATATGTGCGCTTTTCTCCTGGAGGGAGGGGGGGGGACATGCTCAATAATAACTTCAATTTCAAGTGATATATACTATTATTGTCAGCCAAACTTTTTTTTGGGGAGGGTGGGGGTATCATAAAATGTTTAAACGAAAGCTTACATTTGTTTCAGCATCTATTTAAGTGATTTTTACGGTATGAATGGATTTTTTCTGATTATTCTTGTTATTCATAAACATTGTTTGTGTATCCAAAGCTGTTTAATTGATCACCTACCAAGACCAAGGTTGCCACTCAGTCTTGTTCAACCTAGATCTCAAGCTAACATAATTTAAAAACCTGTATCTCTTGAAGGATTTTCAACTCTTTAGGTCCTGCTTTTCAGTTTTGGAGTGTTTCAGAAGGCTCATGTAGGGGATGAGGGCACAGTCATGGAGCAGTTAAAATGTTCAAGTGTTGTTTTAAGGGGTCCTTTTCTCCTTCTTTCGAACATGGAGTTGGATTCGTTCTAAGGGATGCTCTGTAGTATGTTATATTTGAAGGAGTACGGTTATTGGTTTTGAAGAGGGTTTGGGCTTCCTTGGGTGAGCTGCTTTAGTGCATCAGCGGCGACCCTGAAAGATTTAGCAAAGTTTCAGTAATTGGTTGAGAAGTTTATTAACCTGTAACAAAGTGCTATATAAAATCTCTTAAATCAGTCTAATCGAACATATATGTCCGTAAATCAACCACCTGTGAATCCTTTACACACTGAAGACGTCCGCAAATCTATCGCATAACTTCTCGTTCTGTCTTCCAATGCGACGTGCTTTCCCATTGCTGCTTCAGAGGTGGTCTTCGGAAAGAACAACAGCTTCCATAGCTTATTATTCCGTCGGAAATACGCGTTTATAGCCCTGAGGTTCCTTGTACACGCGCTCGGCACCGAATCTCAGTCTCACAATTTCAATTCGAACGAACTCATTCGTTTCGCTTCGCCTGGCAGAATTTCGTGCGTGGTGCCAGACGAGCCTCCTGATAAGGATCTGTGGAAGAGAGAAACTGCCACTGATTGTCCTACTGTGCAGGGATATCGACATTCCGAAAAGAACCACTGCTGAATCACGGAAAGTCAATACAGTTAAACCTCCTTCTACGGAGAAGATACATGAGCACGCATCCACCTCGCTACCGGATGTTTCAAAGTTGTGCACTTGATTGAAAATTTTTGATAGAGATGGTTATCATGGCCACGAAGAAATTTTCCGAAAGCAGAAAAACTCTGATCAAATGAATCGCTTCGCTAAATTCGTGCTCATAATTGCAATTGAACTTGTCAGTCTTACTAAAACCTATGATTTAACTTATTTTGCCTCTGAGCTATATCCAGTATACATAATCACGTGGGTTTACTTTGCACAACTCATATTATTTTAGCTCGTTTGACTTCAAAAGAAATTGATGCACCAGAAATAAAGATGTGTAAGGGTCTAAGTTAAAAATTTGGAGATTATAGTTGGATCTAACCAACCAGATAGTGTCGTAATGCTGTAATTTTAATCTATGTAGCTTTCACGGTGTTGCCAGATCAGGTTTACCCCAACCAAATAGTAGGAAAGTTCTCATCTGTTTTAGGACAATAGAACTAGTGGGTTCTCTTATATAGCATGATTTTGAAAAACTTTTCAATGAAAGCATTGCTAGTGATTGAACTTTGCAAGCATTTTTCTCAAAGATAAGTTGCCAACACTATACACAGCCAGCTCATTGAGTGATACTGAACTCATTGTGTGAAAGCTAACTTCGAATGCAGATTTAAAGGCTTCGAAATCGTTCGTTATACATCAATATATTCTATGCAAAATAGTAAATGATTGACAGGGCCTGATTTCTGAGTAGGTCTACTAGGCGGTGGCCTAGGACCTCTGTTTTTTAGGGGCCCCCGAATGGTTAAACTTGTTTGAGATAATGTCTAAAATTGAAAGATTTTGACTGCAGGGGGCTACCGAAATAGTGTTTGACCTAGGGCCTCCTTATAGTATAATCGGACTCTGCTGATTGGAATCTTGTGCTGCAATGGGGCCTAACTTACCTAGTAAACTAATGATGAGAATCTGTCGTTGCATGGAATTCTGGTCTTTAAATGTTTCCCAGAGGGTATAATGTTGGGACCGAGTGTCTTCTATGCCTTCTGTTATGTCTGTTTTCATTAATTTTTTTTTAAAAGCCTAATAAACACGCATAGTTCGGGAAAACTGCTTTTCTGATTTAGGAAATGGATTTTAAGTTTTAGGATGGGTTCATTTTTAAGGGGTTACAGTACCTCAAAAATGACCAAAAGACCAAAAAAAGAAAAATTTATTGCTTATTTCAAAAGTAGAAGTTATTTAAAATACTCAGAAAAAAATAGCATTGTTCTAGCTAAACTATTTAAAAAGTTATGAGTGACTTTAGGTCATGCATCATGCATGCTATGTGTTCTAATGGAAAAGCAAAACTTTAAAGTGCTTTTTCTCGGTGATCAGTTTTTAGTGTTTCTGTATTACTGGAAATGCCAGGGAAATTTTTCTATTAAAGATATAACTTTAAAGCAATATTTTTTGCACTCAGGATTAAGGCTCGACCGATGCATCGGCCAGGCCGATGCATCGGCGCCGATTGTTGAAATTTTTTCCATCGGCCATCGGCATCGGCCGCCGATGCTAACTTGGGAAAAACATCGGCCCATCGGCCTCGAAAACGTCTAAATGCCGATGCCTGGCCGATGTTTAAACAAATTTTTACTTCACAATTAAAAGTACGTTCACTATGTGGTTTGAAATCGAGGGGCAACGGGACCAACACAGTTCTGGGTTTTGGAATTTTCCGAATCGGGCAGATACCGAGCAGATACCGAGATCGCGGGTCGGCTGGCGCCGTGTATCATGTGATCCTCAGCTTAAAATCTTGTTATGACTTAGCTGTCGAATCATCGAACGAATCGAAACAATTACTGCCAAGACTTCGAGTGCTCTGTTTACATAGTTAAATTTATTCATGAGTTTCCCCTTTTTCTTTTTTCCCATAAATGGGTATTAAATTACCATACTTTTACAAAATTGAATACATTGAAAATAATAAACAAACAAATAAAATTAACTACTAGTGCATAATTGGTATTTCAAATTGTTTTTGTTTACTTTTGTGCAAAAAATGCTCAAATTTAGAAAATAAATGTGTAGTTTTTTTTTTTTTTCAAACTTTCTTATATTTTTAAATTAAAGTAATACATGAAAATTTAAGTTTTTATGAATGTATGAAACACGTATGTGCAGGAAAATCTAGTGAACACTAAATGGAGCTGTAGTAAATAGCAATTTAGGCCAAAATCTGAATGACTTTATCTTATTGATTACAATTATCCTGTATTCGTAGAAATAAAAGCAGAATGAAATGAATATGGGTGATTCTACAAAAACGGGAAAATTTCTAGTATGTAGATTTAAAAAAAATAATTTAAAATTAAAAATCTGAAAAAAATCAGGAAAGCACTTTATAAGTTACATAATAAAAATAGAATATCAGCAGAGTTTGAATGTTTGTATTTTATTGTATTTTTGATTTTTTTTTTTTTAAGGCATGTGAATGATAAAAGGGCATGTGGATGATACAATGGGTATGTTAATATGTGAATAACAATGAATATGTGAATTACACAATAGGTATATTAATGAAATTTTTTAACCTGTAAACTGCTAGACATGATTTTTAAACATTGTACTGTCATAGTTAATACATAATATTAGGTTGGAACTAGGGCTTACTTTTGGTTGGAGCTTTAAATAGGGGCAGGTGAATGACATAAGAAAATGGGCATGTGGATGACAAAACACATGTAATATGTTCTCAAAAAGTCATATATGAATATTTTTTGGCTTAACTTCGAATAAGAGCCCACAAATGTAAGCTTTAGAACTATTCATCATCACAATTTATTTTCATGTACATTGTACTTGCATTCTGCAGGGCATGTTAATGACAAAGATGAAGAACACTTGCCTTGAAAGTTGAGTTTAGCTTGCTTTTAATCAAAAAGTAATTGCAGAACAGCAAAATTAATCTTCAGCCAGGAATAACAAAGTTCCATGCTTCATTTTAAGATGATAGATGTGTTGCCAGATTTTGAAATAAAACATTTCCGAGAAAAATATCTATACTTTTCAGACATGTGGATGACTGATAATCGCTGGGACAAAGTTTAGATTAATTTTTAGAGATTATTTTCACATTATTTTGCTTTTTTTGTGATTTACATATTGTGCCCACATCCACATTCAAAAATAAAAAAATCTTGAGAAAAAAATCACTTATTTTTTTAAAATCTAGACTTCATAGATTGTGAAAATTGTGCCTATGGGACAGGGCATGTGGATGACATTTCAATGTAATATTTTATTTTTAAGTGAATAATAATTAATTATTGATATTGTTGATAGTCAGAATTATAGAACAAAAGACGCATAAAAATATTCTCAAAAGAGTTTTTTTTTTATATTAAAAACAAAAAAAGCAATCAGTATGGAACACAAATTTGCCCATTTTTGTTGAATCACCCATATATGACCCCTTCAAATCTCTTATAAACATTTATTTTTCTAATCGTTTGCTTTTTTTTTGCCATCGGCCATCGGCATCGGCCATCGGCCGATGGAAGAGGAAAATAATCGGCCATCGGCCATCGGCCAACTTTGAACAATCGGCCAACAATCGGCATCGGCCCATCGGCCAAAAAATGCCATCGGTCGAGCCTTACTCAGGATGATATATTTAACAAAACTGTGCATTGAATAAGCGTTTTATAAATTACAAAAATTTTTAGAGTTTGTTAAACCTCGAAAAACAAAAATTTCTAAGAATTTTTTACATAAAAGGTCACAAAATATTTTCTAATCAAAATATAAGAAAATGAATGCACAGATTTTTTGAGGTAATCTTTGTGATCATTTCTCAAAAACAAATCTTGAAATTAGTGTAGAAACAAAAAAGCCTTAGGGTTTTTAAAAAATTGAAATTTTCTTAATTTTTTTAAATTTTCAGAAAACGTTTTCAATGTTTGAAAATAAATAATTGATTGAATTTTCCCTGAAATAAACCAATTGTGCAATCTTAATACTGAAAGCAAATATATTTGCACAGTTGTTTTGTTTTGGCAAAATATCTGTTTTTTCTTTTTAATCACAAGAAAAGAATTTTTGTACCCTTGAAGAACTGCCATTTTAACTTTTTGTGTTATTGTAGCGTTCATGCCCGTCTTGACCCTGACTTTGGGAAATCAATGTATTGGCATATAAGTGGGCATGGTTTTTGCCACTTTTTGGTAAATTTTACATTGTGTATGTACCCTTTGCCCCCCCCCCCCCGGGAAATTTCGAAATGACGTCCCTCTCTGGTAGCGCTCCTTCAATAGTACATGATCTTCTAGTACGATTAGATTTTTTACTGATTAGTATTTCGCCAGTGAACATAGTAACCTTCTGCGGGGGAGGGAGAGGATCATAACTGTTCTTTTATGTATATAAAATGTCATACTAAGTTCATCAGTATTGCTTGAAACCAATGGTTCTAGGAGAGTTCCCCCTAGCGTTCTCCTGCACTCAACTATAGCTAATTTGCAACATTTTAACTGTGTATTTGCTGCAACCAGATGTAATCTAATCTAGTGCCGCTATGAAAAAATGTGCAATATTAGTTTGAATGTTTGACATGCTCTCGAAATTCTCTAAAAAAAAAAAGTATTTTTTATTACCATCATATTCAGCCGATATCGGATTCCGTGTGAGAAATTTACATCAGAAAATTTATTTTTATGCCCTCCAAACTTGCCTTTTCAATTTTTATCTAGATAATTCTACACAATCACAATGTATCGGAAGCTACGAAATACGCATCGGAGTGCAACCGAGGATCTTTTGCTTTTCCTTAACAGCAACATTTGTTTAAGTAATCGTTGAAGAAGAATTAGTTTTAGGCTTGGATGCTTTTGCTGCCATAAATCATTCAGCATCGTTTGAGCGGCATGAGCGGAATGGGAATTAATATTTTATGTTGCCAAAGTTTCTCCTTAAATACGTTTTTTTCCTGTTACAATGTAACACTACAGCTATTTTGAAGATTAATCGTATTATTTTTTGAAAATAATGGCTGAATTTCTAAGGGTGAATTTCGGTTGTTACTGCGAAAAGCTATACTAGGTGAAATTGAGTTTCAAATTACTTAACCTATTTATGCCCAGTAGCCTAAAAATGGGACGCTTGTTAGTTACTGCATACAAAAACCTGTAATGGGTATATCATTTTACTAAAGGGTCATTCCATAGAAATGTCAACTTCAGCCGAAGACAAAAAAAATACCGAAGTGAAAAAAGTATCAAAAAATAAAGAAATAAATAGAAATCATACAGCATAAGAAGTGAAAAAAAATTGAAAAAGTATTGTAATTATCACTGAGATTAGCTATAATACATAGTTTGTAGTGTATTTACTGCTTGTTTTTCGAAGGTTACGTTAGTCACACTCCAATCTCGGGTAAAAGTGACACTTAAGACTAAAAAAAATTAAAATTTAATAAATGTGCTTTATGTTTTTAAAAGCCAACTTTACACATTTTTCAAGTATATCATTCAATTTTTAACACTTGCTTTACTTTGAGAGATTTTTGCCTCACAACATGAGGATTAAATTTCAGGGTTGCAAAAATGTTAGGTTAGTCACGCTGCTATTTTGATTAAAAAACATTTACTGTCAGTAATTTTGTTTTAAATTCTTAGCACAAATGATACATAGATACTATATAAATTGTAAATCCACCAGCATAACAAAAAAAAATTATATCCTTTAAGTTACAATTAAAAACAGTTAAAAATTAGTTCTGAATGTTACGTTAGTCACTATGGAATGACCCTAAAGCTGTTTTTCACAAGTTAAATAGTCCTTCTTCTTGAAAAAACCAGTTAGAGCCACAGTTTATTTATTGACAGCTATTTTAGCATGGGTAGCCACAGAAAGTAAGTTTCTTTTTGGCGAACTTATTTTTCATAAAACTAAACTATTTTAAAATGATTTGCTTAAAATTGATCAGAGATGCCTTCTGTAATGTTACTTTGCAAAAGTAAAGTCATGTAAGGTCGTATTTTGCGCACATATCTGCATAGTGTCCCATAAACAGGACGATAAATAACTTAATAAATATGGCAACGGCGATCTATTTCAAGCCTAAAATGTATGTAAACCATTCCAAGTAAGAGTCTTAAGCAGATAATTGAAAAAAAAATTGTTTAAAAAAACTTGGGCATAAATGGGTTAAACTGGTAAAGTTCCTTTCAGGATTTAGCATGTTCATTGGCGCATCCGATTTTTCTTCTAGCTGAGAGGGAGGGGTGGTACTTTCAGTATTTATGTGCACCAAATCATATCACTATACTTCTATACTTCACAGACTATACCCTGGGGTGTAGTATGTATTTTTAGAACTGAAAAAGTTAACTATATTATGTTTAGGAGTACTTTCAGAGGGGGGTAGGGGGAGCACAGGGCTCAAACTGTCAATGAAATTTTTAGGAAATGTTTTGATTGTTATTTGACTTTTTTGGGGGGAGAGGGGGCTTTTCGTTCTTGGGGGTGCTTTGTAGTATTTTCAGAAGGTGGGTCATCATTCTTGGCGACACCGTTATTTTTTGTATGTCATTTTTTGGAGCAGCACCATGACTGTTTCTACCGTATTTCATCAAGTTTCATGAAAATGGCAATGTATTAAGTTGAAAAATTATTGCATGCTATTAACAGAAGAACTTATCTTTGAAGTTTTTGTTTAATATAAAAAAAAAAAAAAAATCGGTAAAAAATTCAGTAAACCTGAAGACAATTCTGAAACTTTGAGATTTTCTTCTTTTTACTTTCTTTTTTTTAATGATGCTTAATGTTTCTTCTGAATACGTGTTACGTATGTATGGTTTTGCCTGCTCGTATTTCATCATTCGGTTGGATTAGAATTTTGTTCTGAAAATTGAGAATTTTCCCCCTCCCAAATATTTTAGTTCGGGCAGGGGCACTCAAATTTATTTGGGAGGAGGGAGAGAATTTTCAATTCGCCGATTGAAACTCCAAATTTTACCGAAAGTAAATTACATGTTCCCTTAAACAAGAATCAACCTAACGGCAACAGTACTCGTGAAGTGCTTTGTAGCGATTTCACATTAAACGCCTCGCCAAATAGATATCTTAATCGAATGTGATGTTCTTTTCACTCGTCGTTTGATATGTCCGTCTGCCCCATCCTTTGTCTCCCTCTGCAAGGCGCGCCCACATGTTCTAGGGACCCATTCACGGAAATTAATTAACCATTTCACTTCAGTTCCGAACCAGGAAGAAGAACCCTCGGATCTAAATCGGACACGGAGTGTGCACAATTCGCGGATGTTCAGACCGTGTACGTCTTTAATTGTCCGGACAATATTTCTTCCCACTTGCTACATTTAACGCTAAAACGCACTCACCTCTATGCCAGTCGACTTTAATCGTCGTTTACAGGTAGGTGACTCAGCGACACATGCATAATGCCAGTCATTTATTTTTTTATCTCTCTTTATTTATTTATCCTTCGCCATGTTTTAATTCAAGTTAGATGAACATTCAACGTCACGGAACAAAATTGATTTGCTGGGTTTTTCCCTCATTTTCCCTCCCTCTCTGCTCACTTTTCCCCCACCAGGATGAACTGGAATGACAAATGGAGTTGTGGTTTCGTTACAGTGTCGCTGGCTGGGTTCCGTGAAACATGTACATTAGATGCTTTTAAACGGCTGCATCAAGTGCTTTGCAACTGGTATGACGAAAGGGGGAAAATAAAACTTAACAGAAAAAAAAAGGAGCATATTTTTTTTATCTGTCATAAAAGGGCAATGATTTTAAGCTTCTTCTCTTTAAGTAATTACTGTGTGCTGAAACAAAAAAATTCCTGAGTTGTACTACTTAATGACATTCGACGAAATACTGAATTTTTATAATTAACACGGATATAATTACACGTTTTCTTGATTTCTTGCACATTCGGTAAAACTGTGCAACATACTTTTTAATGAATGCTGCGGTGGAGTAAAGATTTTGCTCCTTCCTCGAGCAATGTTTTTCGAAAGAGGCCTTACCTACAAATGTAATGTTTAGTTGATCATAGTGTTTAATGCATGTACTGTAAATAAATGCCTCAAAAGGGTACATAAAATACATCATTTGCTGAAAGGTTCCTTGCTTCTTAATCAATTACAATTCTGAGCTCCGAGTTATTGCAACGGATAGAGTAACCTTTCGCGATACTGTTAAGCATACTATAATATGCTTTGAACAGGTAGTTAAATTAAAATAATAATAATAATTAAATAAAAGAAATCCATGAAATTGATTTTATAACTTGAGTTACCGATACAGCTTCTTTAGTAACGCTACTTTTGGCTGTATCGGAAACTGGAACAACTATGGAATTTCGGAGATTTTTTACTGTACTGTAGTTTTTTTAAGGTAAGATAAAATAGTTTTTTGTTCGCAGGTTGTTGCATTTTCTTCTTTCCCTACCTCTTATTATTCCTATTTTTATCAGTTTCATAAATTATCTCATTTTCTTTCCATCCTGCCTTTTCTAGAAATGTTATTAATGAGCACTGAACAGCTACGAAGTTATTCCTCTTTCTTGTCTTTCCTTGAAATGTGATTGATGAGCGGTTACGAATTAAAATTTGTTATACTCTTCAAAATTCCCTAGAGCTTCATTCCAAATGCTTATTGTGTTATTGAAAATTCCTAGCTCTGTCAAATTTTAGTTCTTTTTTGTTTTATATGTTTTCCTCCTTTCCTATAATCTTTATAAAAATGTGATTAATGAGCATTGCTCAGCTACGAATAAAATTTGTTACTCTTTAAAAAAGTTTTGCAGCTTCATCCCAAATGCTCATTGTGTAAAATAACCATTTTGAACCCTACCACCAAAATAACCATTCCCTACTTCTTTCAATTCCTTTTTCCTTAGTTTTGTAAGTTATTCCTTCCTTTCATGCCCTTCCTTGAAATGTGATAAATGAGATCTGTTCAGCTATGAGTAAAATTTAGACATTCAAAAATTTCTTGGATTTTCATTCAAAATGTATATTGTTATTTTGAAAGTTCCTCTTTTCTCTCTTTCAATCTGTAGCTCCTCACTGTCTTGAGTTATTCCTTTCTTTCTAGAAATGTTGAGTAATGAACACTGTTCAATCTCGATTAAAAAATTTTAAATTCCCTGTTCATCTAGTTTTCTCCTTCATATCGAGAGACCCATTATGCTGACAATACAATGGCAGCCTCACAGGGCCGTTATTTTGAAATTTTTCAAGAGTGGGTGCTCGCTGCTTTTTAAAGGAAATTTTTTTAATGTATTTCAATCCGATGGGGGAGGGGGAGGGGGGGGGTAATTGAAACCCTTTTGATCTCCCTCAATGACTGGCCTGCAGCTACATCCCCTGGAGCTTCTTTTCGAATTTTAAACAAAAAATTTTAAATCTCTACCTCTTTCAGTTCTTACTTCCTCAATTTCATAAGATGTCTCTTGCTTTCAAGAAATGAGATTAATGAGCACTGTTCAGCTATGAACAAAATTTCAAAATTCTCTGGTCGGCCAGTTTTCCCCTCATATCGAAAGCCCTTTACGATGGCAACCTCACAGACCCGTTGTTTCAAAATTTCCCAGAGGGAGGGGGGGGGGGGGCAAAGGGCGCCCACTGTTTTTTGTAAGGGAAAAAATTAAAATATATTTCAATTCGATGGGGGGCGGGGGAGAGGTTCAATTGACTCTCGTTTTGATAGCCCTGACGGGCCTGCAGCCTCATCCCCTGGAAGCTTCACTTCAAAATAGAAATTACAAATTCAAAAGACCTACCTCTTTAAATCCCATTTCCTCAATTCCACAAGTTGTCCCTTCTTAAAAAAAAATGAGATTAATGAGCATTGTTGAGCTATGAATAAAATTTCAAAATTCCCTGGTCGGTCAGTTTTCCTCCCCCTCCCCCCTCATATCGAGACAGAGGCCCATTCCGGCTGACCATGCAATGGCAGCACAGCTCATCCCCCAAATGCTCTGCCAGCGAAGCGAAAGGGTTAATCGCCTACCGGATGAAATCGCCTGTCGCATGCCCGAGCGGGCCCAACACCATTGGGATGACCATCACGTCCGAGTCTTCCAAAAGGAGGAAATAAAGAACGTACAAGAATGACATGCCATTGGGGGAGGGAGGGAACTCGCTCCAGTGTTGTTCTTTTGGTCGATTCCCCCCTTTTGTTTTTAATTCCAAGAAGAAACAAGGAGGCGAGAAAACTCAAAGAGAAAGATCTTTGTGTGACCTTTGAGCGATTATGATAAAGCACTTATTTTGTTTGTTTGACAAAACTGAGTTCTTCTGTCTTTAGTTCGTTCTTCTCCGATTCGGTAATCAACAGCTATATTGAATGTAATTGTGGTTCATTAGAAAATAAATCGTTATATTCGCACGTGGTTTTTGAACATCATTATACTAGCATTCACGCCACATTAATTGTATTTATTTTTTTATTAAGAAGTTTGAAAGCTTTTATTAAACGAGAAAAAAAAGTTTTACGAATGTTTTTTTCCATTCTAGTATTCATATCAATGCTGAAAAAAAATGTTGAATTAGAAATTTTTATGCTAAAACTGAGTTTTACTAAAATTCAAAAATTTCAGTAAAGTTACGCTACAATGCTATTTTCAAAGAGTTTCATACGAATATTAAACAATTTTCCGTACTATTGTGATATAGTGCAAAATTAAATACATTTTAGTAATTTTTGGGTTTTCTTTCTATAAAAATGTTCCTTAAAGTTTCTTTTCTTACTTTTTCTTTTTTTAAAGTTTATTTTGTTGAATTCATTTTTTGGAATTAAATTTATTGTTTTAACTTCAAATCATAATCGCAGTACTGCTACCTTAGCCACAAAAAAAAGGAAGGGGGGGGGGTCTGACCTGCTGGATTATTTATTGCATTTGAACCATGATTTCTGCCCAATTAATTGCAAGTACCTTTATAGCCAAACTTATTTAGACATTAAGTTTCTTCATTGATGCAGAAAGCTGTAACGCCAGTAAAGCACAAATAATTCCAGAATTAATTATTTGTGCTTGAATTATTTGTTGTCGTTGCATCTTCCTTTATTGTACATGAGCTCAAAGAGTTAAAACTTTCGATGTGGGCAATCTCTCTATGCATAATTGTCAAAAGTTTTGAATTACAAGTTTTCCTTTATCCATTTTAATGCCAAACAAGTTCGCACCGTTTCTCAGTTGAAACATTTTTTCTTCAAAGCTATTTTTTAGACCACATACAAAAGTCTCTCATGTACGTCAAGTAAAGGACCATTTGACCCAAGGGTACAGCTGGGGGTTGTGAGTTATCCCCAATGTACTCTTGATTTTTAGCCATATTTCTAATCCTAGCATGGTAATATATATACAATATGCATGTAAAGATCTTTGTAACTAACCTTACTCTATCAGTCCCCTGTAGGCAAATTCTAGAAATATACTGGTGAGTCAAGATGGTCTTTTATTGTCGTTGGAATCCCGAAAGAGAAATCTAAAGTGTTTTTAGGTGTAAGGTCCTGTCTGAAATGGAGGTTGCAATGACCTCCTTATACTTTAATTTGGGAGAACCTGTACACTCACGGAGCGTACTGGTTTGTACTCTAAACATTGTTCTGGTGCATCTTAAAAATATTTTTTTACAGATAAATGCCGGATGTAATATTTTCATCGATCTAAATAGAATTTCGTCACCATGGTGTGCTCGCCATCTAAAAGATGATATCACAATCGCCTGTTTCGAGTCTGGAATCTTGCCCAAAGGAAAAGAAATCTGCTTATATGTATGTATATTAATGCGAGGAAGGTCAATCTGATTTCCACATTTGAAAAAAAAAAGAAGCCTTTCAAAAGATTTTAAAAATAAAGAAGTGAAAGATGAACCTTTTTGCAAAGCACGTAAGGTTCGATTCATCACGGGTGGGACTCGGTAAATAGGAAGTTTACCTTGTAAGTCCTGTTGCCACCCGTCGCGATATGTACAGCTCTTTTTTCCTGAACTTGTACAAAGTAGAATATTTTTGCGATTTCGTGTTGCGTTGTGGCAGCAGCCATTTTCGCTCAGTTTATTTATCACATGCGCATCCTAATTATTTCATTCTATTAACCCAGATAGGTGACTTAAATACACAACAGTTTCGCTCAATTGACGACGCACACCTACGGCGATTAAAATGAGTTGTGACGCTGTTTCTGCAGCAGAAGACCTTTTTTGCTTCTTTTTCTCCTCCTTTTCGGCCTTTTAAAGTTCCGATTTACATTTAAATGACATTGTTAGTTGATTCGCGAAATCGTTATTTTTCAAGTAGGAAGATTTTTCAAGAAGAAAGCACTTTGCTAAAAAAAGAGATGCACTTCTGCTAAAGCAATGAAAATGGTGGAAACAAATCAAAATATCAGCTCTTAAAGATTCTGAATTGGTGAGGATAGCACAATTCCATGACGCCTTGGAATTCAACCCCCCAAAGTGGACCATGATTGTTTGTTACGTAAAAATAAAATTGAAAAAAGAAAAAAAAATATCGAAATAATTTCGAGAATCATGTTAATTAAATAAATAAATAAAGTAAGATCAATTGGTACTAGGCCTGCTTAGTCGGAGTCGGACCGATTTTAAAAGTTGGAGTCGGGAGTCAAATGTTTGAACTTCTAAGAGCAAGAGTCAGTTATTTTCAAACTGGATCAAAATCTACTCCTAGTCCCGCTTAGAACAAGATAAAGTATTTTCAAGGTCGTTAGTTATTTTCATTACCACGCTTCTTTAACTGTGTTTTTAGAACTAATTAAAAAATCGTTTTCTGTTTTAAAAATGTGTTTTATGTTTCTAGTGATAGAGATTTTCTTCTGTCTTTATTAACCTAGAGCACACACTAGGGCTATTTTGAGCAGTTAAATAATGTAGTAGTGTGTCACACTTTAATGAATTACATACATAAAGAGTGAATTAAATAGATGCTAATAACCAGTCAAAAGTGTTATAAATTTTCATTATTATAAACTAAGATTTTGGTTGTCTTAAACACGTACTCCCTCTGTAAATGTCGCAAATGCGCCTAAAAAATTTAGTTACATACATTTTCTTGCTTTTATATATTAATTTTAGCATTGTGGAAAATAGAGAAAGAGAGAGAGAGAGAGAAATCAATTGGGGAAACTTTTTGGAATGTTACATTTAAACGTTATTTATTTTTTCCAATTCAAAAAGTCAAGTGAATTTCACTTCTTTAGAAAAATATCGAGGGGGGGGGATCATATTATCAACGTTTTGAATTATACATGATTTTTTTAAATATATCTGTCTAAATTAGCTTCTATTTCATTCTGTTGCCATAGTTCAATACTAACTATCCATTAGTAGTTTGTAATGACTATAAAGTTTCAGGATGCCCAATTCCCAATTGATGAATTTCCGCATAAATCGACATCAGAAATCCTCAGCAATCGCGTTACGCATATCTGTCACGTCTTTTTCTGTCACACGTGTATCAAAGTCGACATCGACGCAACGAGCCGCTTCTTGAGAGAACAGAACGCACGAATGGCCATTACTTTTGACAGGATTCTTGACAGATTCTCATCGAATCTTATCCGGTCTATCACGAAAGCGAAGCACTGTTTCAAGCTTAATGGTAGGTTATTTATTTGGGTTGGCAATCCAGTGTGTTTAATAAAGATATCGCGACGCTATCAAATTAAAAGTCAATGCTCGATAATATTACGAATGTCGGGGGAATCGCTCTTTGATAGCTCGAGTTTCGGTCGTTCGATCTCGTTATTGAAAACGCGTTCTTTCTCCTTTCAGAGTATTTAATGTTGTATTTCAAAGTATAGTTTTAAATAATAATAATAAATAAATAAATAAAAATAATAAAGAAAAAATAAATTGATTTGCAATACACCGATGAAAACCATAAATCAACCTGAAATCTTTGTATAGATTTTTTGTCAAAAAACTGTTCTTATAAAATGAGCAAAAATTTAGCTGTTCATTCATCTTACTCGATTGGATAGCAAGATATATAATGAGTTTAGGTTTTTTTTTTTGCTTCTAGTTCTTGTTGACATCTTGTAATGTATCAAAAAAAAAGTAATAATTAATAATTTTTCTGCTCGTGACTTAACGCAATGGGCTCCCAGATTCTAAAAATAATGTTGTAGGTTGCTCATCGGAAAGAAAATGTAATGAAATGAAATAATCAGGAATATAGTACTTTTTTAATCGCTCCCCCCCCCCCGCACAAAGAAAAGAAAGGAAAAATATTAATGGGGAATTGAAAGAAAAGGGAGAAAAGAAACTTTCAGTGATGAAATTTTTAATATTAATGAAAATGCTAATTACAATAAGTAATCTTGAAAGTAGACTTAGTTAATAATAGAAAACTAAGAAATTTTTTTTTCTTCCGAGCTACAGATGTAAAAATTCCTACAAAAACGTTCATGAATTTATGTCCAACGGGCATGAGCCTAAATTAAGGGAGGGCTTGATTGTGGAAGATGTCAACATGAAAACATTCAGCCACCCTGATGTCTTCTTTACAAAGCCTAACTTTGCACACAAGGGCACACAAGGGATTATCTACGACACCTGAACAAAAGAACTCAGCATGCAGTCCGTGCCATTTCCAACAATGAATACTGTTTCCTATTAAGTTGGACCCCTTAGGCCCTCTCAGGATGAACAATTCAATTCCAAAAATAATCTTGGTGGGAAGGCTTTATTTGACAGTTGTGGGCCAATTCTGTGATTGCGTTTATTCTGTGAACATGTCTTTACTGGGCAATAAATCTGCTAGGTATTTTATATCATTCTTTTTTGCTGTATAGAAAGAAATAAATTCCTTCCCAAAAAAGAAATTTTCTGACGATTGAGGGAAGGAGGGAAGTTGGAATTTTCTGGAATGTCGCTTTTGTGGGTTTTGAGAAAATTTACAGTCAAAAAATGAAAAAAGGAAAATTGAATGGTATATATTTTTTCTTATTACCATTTCGTCTTCGTTCATGGAATTTAAGCTTAACTTTTTCTGCAAAAAATCTACTTAAAAAAAGAGGTCCCTTACTCGTGCAGGCTTTTCAATGTAATTTTTGAGTCATACAAATCATTTAGCGTAGTCTGACCAGTTAATTTGCACTTAGGCACTGTTTCATTGTCAGAAATTCATGTTATTATTAAAAACAAATTTTTTATTTGCCATTAAAGACTTTTAAAATAATTGTTTAATTGAGAAAGTTAAAAAAGAAAGAGAAACAATCGAGAGCTTTTATGGTTTTGCCTGAAGTTTTTATCAGGATTAAAATATTAAGTGGCTCAGCAATCCGATCAGCAATGTTGAGCATTTCTAATTTGTAAACAGGCATTTTCTATCCTATACAGATTTGTTTTTTCAAACCAAACTTTCATTGAAGCATGTTCACACTGTCTTTTTTTTATTCGTATCCTTCATTTTATACTCTATTTTATTCTTTAATGCTTTCACGTTTTTGTTTCTCATTTGCTCTTCCATTCTTTGAAGAAATTTTTGTTTTAAATACATGTTTTGCTTTCTGTTTTGTAATTGTACACAACAATGTTTTCCAACTTTTTTGACCCGCAGACCGATACAATTTCTGAAAAGAACTCGCGGACCGATGGAATTTCACCTTTTTCTTTGTTACAAAAAAAAAAAAAAAAAAAAAAAAACCACCTTTACTTGGCAATAAATCGTATACTTTCACTCGCAGCATGACGCCCCCAATTTTACTCTCTCATAAGGGAAGAGCTCTTGTTGCGTGCTTCCAATGTGATATAAAGTTCTGTATTCATATGCTCTACGTTTTGGACACTCACTAGTTTAATTATTTGAAAAAAAAAAAAAAAAGGTCATCTTGGAGAAGTTTTTCAACTTTCAAGGAAATGCGTCTTTGGACTTAAAGTGTCTTTTTCGATGATTTTTTAAGAACTAATAATAACTAAGATAATGATGAAGCAGATTACACCTGACTGGCAAATAAAAAATACCACCAGCAACTCTTCGGGATGCACGCATCCTTAAAGTATGCATTATTTTATTTTTTTGCTCGTCTATTTACTGGCACGCGAGTCCATCCGTTCCCAAGTAAAATTCTTGGTATGTTGATCGCCGAATTTGCAAAAGTCTCTAAACAGGTTGCCGAAAAGGTTTCGGGTACTTTCACTCGCAGCATGACGCCCCCAATCCTTCTCCCTCAAAAGGAGAAGAGTTCCTGTTGCGAAATATCCGATATGATACAATGGGCAGTAAAATGATGGCATTTATGCGGATTCGGGGAGTTTATATCTCCAAATTGGGGGCATAAAATGCAGAGAAGATTGGCCCGAAATGAGATCTTTTATAATATGGGAAGATTTATTCCGTATTGTTTTTTCTGCTCATCCTTTAAAATAGTGCTATAAACGTGCTCTTTTGTGTTAAAAGAATGCTTTTTGCGCGATACTATGTAATAAGAAATGTTATACCGCTTACTTTGTTGTTTATTTCCCTTGGTGTCTTTTTGTTTTCTTTTTTTGATGTGAGATGAACGTTTTGTTTTGCGGGGCATGGACCCTTTTTATGGAAGTAAGTAGCAGCCGTATGTCTTATGTGCAACAAGGCTCAATAAACTGCTGTTTTGTCAGGTGGTTTGATTTTAAGTAAGGCGGCACGATTGTTGGGTATAATATATCATTGCGACCTATTGCCATTTCTAGAATAAAATACTTTGAAAATCATTCAGATTTTCAAGATTTTGACAGCCCGCGCATAATTTACTCAGTGGAGTTCAATATAATTTCTCCATTTGAATAATTCTCCCTGGTTCACCGGCAACAATAATAGTTCATCTCAAAAAGTACGAAAAGTGTAAAAAAGCATTGATTTTTAACTTGAATTTATTGCTCTTTCTTACCACAACTCTGGTAGCAAGTCAGTTCACATAATTGGGGCATGGTGGACTGGTGGTGTATAAACAGTATAATTAATAGTCGCATATCTTTAACATTGCCCGAGTTAGGAAAACAATTTGCAAGTTTTTATTTGGCAAGTAGTTTAGACTAAAAAAAATATCAACCAGCAATCATAACATTTCATCATTCAATCATAGCATTTTTTGAATATGTATTTCAGCTTAAGTTGCATGGGAATTTTCGAGATCTCAATTTCCGCCCTTTTTTTCCATCTTAAGGTCTTGATCTTTAAACCTTTTTTTTTTCTTTTAGATAGCTACTATTAGTGGTGGTTAGTCTTGCTTTTTAGGAAAGAATAATTAAGAATTTTCAATAGCATTTAACGATAAAAGAAACTTGTATTGTTAATTGAAAGGGAGGAAAAAATAAAGAAATGTTACGTTGAACAATTCAACAGTATGAATTGATGTCTGCCTTTGTTTCACGTGCGTTTTCTAACAAAAACGAAAAATATTTACTAATGATGAATATAACGAGTTGCAAAGCACCAAACTGTTCTGTTCTACAAAGAATACAGAACAGTTCTCAACCGAGTGTTCGACTAAACGGCTTTTTGAAATGACTTTTATATTCCATGTCTAAAAACTGAGGCGGGCAAAACGATGTGCCTTTTTTTGAGCCATTAACGAGAAGAATTTGGGAGAGAAAGACATACACCTCTATTCTCATTTGCTCTTTTCATTTATAGTAACCTCAAAACATAATTTTAAAATGAAATGTTATTCTTTTCATTTGCAAGCATGGAATGTGGATGATGTCGGTTAATATTTTAACTATAGCTACTCAATATTTTTAATGGTTTTTTCTTGATTTTAAGTTAAAAATTTAGGCTAGAGTAAGTACTAAAGAATTAAAAACGTAGATTGGGTGATTAAACGGATTTATTTCTATTGAAAACCTACGATTTCTTAGTTGGCTGCATTCTATGCAAATAGTGGCGGATTTACCAAGTCGCAAATGTCGCCACTACGAGGGGTTCCACGACGAAAGGACCCTGAAGGAAACCAATTATTCCTACTACGTAGTTCTGTTCATTCCAAACAGCATTGCAACGACCTCCAAAACAAAATTCGCTACTGTAAATGGAAATTCCAGTACTTGCCACCATGTTTGGTCAAAGTGACATGGGAAACTTCCTATATGGCGACAATCGTATATAGGTCATTAGTTGGCCGAATCTTCGGTATTCGGCGTTTCGGCCAAATCCCGCTTCGTGCCATCTCTAGTATTAAGATTTTTTCTGCCGCTGTTGTGAAAAATTAAAAGACAACTCACATTTTGGTTGTTTGTCGAAAAAAAGATTTTATCTTTTTTTAGGCATTGCTTTAATGTATAGCATTCTGGGAGAGAAGCCCAATTATTTCAGTTCGTTAGAGAGTCCTGATAATAGTACGAAGATTGTGTTCAATTCCCCAAGAGCGCGAAAATTCTTCAACAGAATTCTGATCCAAGTCTCCATAAAAAAATGCAACTCTTACTGGATTGAAAACTACAACTCTGCTTGTTCAAATCAGCAATAAATAAATAATAAAATAAATAAATAAACTTTTTTCATTCGGACATTAACAAAATGCAATATTGCAATTATGTCTCCAAATTTGCCGAATTGTGTGGGAAAAATTGGGGAATAAGAACTTTTTTGGGAGGCTATAGTGATCCCCCTGACTCGTTGTAACATTAAAAATTGGTTTTGAATTGTTGCGTTGGAAGGGAAGATCGTCAAAAGTTAAATTTATATTTTTAAAAATAAAACCTTTTCACTGTGCTTGTAAAACGAATAAGAGAAATTATTCCCTCAGATTGTAATAATTTCATTACATTACACACATGTGCTAAAGAAATAAAAATCCTGTTTTGTTACTGCCTATTATAGGCTATTGTGAACTCGCCTTTAACGTCAATTTTAAGAGTTAATTCTCCTGTATATTGCGTTGGAGTTCCATTCAGATGCTTTGTGTGGGTTTTATAAGCTTGATACGCCTGTGTAAAGAATATCATTAGAAGAAAAAAAAGTTTTATTAACTTGTACTTTATCGGCAACAGCAATAATAAAACTTGCGCGTTGCACGGCAAAGTTTTCTGGCAAAAAAGCTGGATTTTATGTGGTCAAGTAAGCCAAAAGTCGCGTAGTAAATGACTTTGTTTCGCTGGCAAGTGTATAAAAATAATAGAAATAAAAAATAATGTGTTGACACTCCATAGGGGCCTGGGGCCGAGTGAAAAATAATGCAAAAAGCTGTGTTTGAAAGCGGTTGTATACCCGTAGTCATAAAACTACAGGGTACCGGCACTTGGGCGTGAGGTACTTTTACAAATGTAAACCCACCTTTTGAATACGTTTAATGCCCAGATAAAATGCAGGCACACGCCCGACGGCTTCTTGTTACTATGGCAACCCATCCGAGTTGAACTCCACCTTAAAAGCCTACAATCGGCGTTGTTGCTACTAACATTTACAACTACCTACATTGCATAACATTTCAGACAATGCTTTCGCCTCGCTTTCACATCTGTTTTTTCTTTTTTTCCCCGGTTTTATTATTTATTTATTACATTAATGGAATTTCCCCCGACATTTTAATGACATTTGAAATCAAGACCCCATAAAACGACGATTCTTTGTTAATGTTGGTGGGGAAAAAAATAATAAATGTAAAGGCGAATGCGTTTTTGAAATATTTGTTGAATCTCGAGAAAGCTTTAGCATTTGCTTGTTTGTTTGCGTCTACGGCAAGCAAGCATAAAACGCGTCATTAAAATATTTTTTAATGGAATTTGACCTCGTAGAGACGGTTTGCCAACTTCCTCTTTTATCTGTACTGCCTTTTTTTCATCTTCATTAATCATTGTTATTAACATACATAGTTTCGTCCTTTTTTGTCGCTTGGAATATCTTTTTATTTAATTTCTTGTTGGTTTCTGGTTTTGTAAGATGAGGTTTAGCATGTAGCAGTAGTTGTTTTCAAATTCTAGAACTACTTTTTTTTAAATAAAATGTTTTAATGAATTTATTTAAGATTATTTGAAATGTATTCTGAAGTTTACTTGTTGTGTAAATGTTACTACAATAGTAAAACAGGATTGCATTTACATTTGTTGAAATGAAACAACAAAATACCAATTGAAATGAAGTAACAAAACATGTGTCTAAAACTTTAGGAATCTTCATCGAATAACGTTCATTGGAAATAATATTTTTTAGCATTTATTTATTTATTTAATTATTTTTTTACTGGGTACACAATATTCCTTAACTTTTGTCACATTAAATAGATAGTAGAAGTATTATTTGTCGTTTAAATTTTAAATACGACATCTATTTGGAGTATTTTTTAAAAGAAAACCATATAATATTTCAAACCACATAACTTGAATATACGGAAATTGAATTTGGTCAATCAACAGGGAGTGATAAATTGAACTGATAGAAAACATAAACTGAAGAATATAGAGCACTGGTTTTTTTAAGGTCCTTGTCGTAGGTTTCTAGCACATGATTATAATTCTATAAAGCTTTATAACTTCATTATTGCAATTCAAACCATCCATTTTCATCTATTTTATATTCTTCTAAGGGAATGGCACTTCAACTGAATTTCTTCTGAATACTATTTAATTTAACTATCCTCTGCAGTTTTTATTAGCCTACTTTCCCGTTAAAAATAAAAGAAAGACGAAAAAAATATAAAAAGTAGCTTAATGCATCTAAAAAATATCGCCAAGTCCAAAAAATATCGCCAAGTTAAAAAATATCGCCAAGTCCAAAAAATATCGCCAAGTTAAAAAAATAAAGAGGTAAAATGAATATCGAAAAAATAAAAATTTGAAAGTAGGGTATTGAGATGGGGAATTTGTGTGTCGGTCGGTCGGTCGGTCGGTCTGTCTGTCCCCCCCTAATAACTTTTGAATGAACATTCCGATTTGGACAAACTTTTTTTTGTTGGAAAGATCTCGGCGAGTACAGCTCATTCCCATATTTGATTTTTTGATTTGAACAATTTTTGGTTCAACTTTGAGCCGTTCAAACAACCGGTCCCGCGATACTAACTTTTTAATGAACAGTCCGATTTGAACAAACTTTTTTTTGTTGGAAAGAACTTTTCAAGGATACTTCATTCCCGTATTTACATTTCCGATTTGAACAATTTTTCGTTCAACATTGAACCGCTCAAGCAAGCTGTCACCCCTAATAACTTTTGAGTAAACAGTCCGAAAAAAAATGACTGACTGTGCAGACGATTTTTTGTTTATTTATTCATTTGTTTTATTGAATTTATTATTATTATTATTATTATTTTTGGCAGACGATTTTTTTTGTAACAAAAATGTTTCATTCACGAGGGCATTTTATTCTTTATTTATATTTAACAACTGGCAACGGATTAAAAGTGAAATTCGAGACATTTTATCAACGGACGAGTTTTTTTTTTTCTTTTTTTTTTTCTTTCTTTGATAAAATGTGTTTTGATGTACTTTGTACTTTTAATTTTTTTTTTGAAAACAATTGAGGAATTTTTCTACGGAAGAACTGCAACAGTTACATTCTTTAAAAGGTGCGACAAAACTTTATTTATTCATTTATTTACTTTTTATGTGTCTATTTCATCTGATGAGAGGGGTATATTTTGCTTTTAAAAATCAGCTTTAAGTGCTAAAAAGGTATGTTTGACATAATTTTTAGTCTCAGATAATCAAGAGAATAATGATCAGATTCTAGAATGCCGATGTCGATGTACGGGAAAGTAGGCTCGTTTAGTTCTTGACAGAACTTCTTGTTGTGTTTGGGAATGGCAACGCTAAAAATTTTTTTTTACTGCAATTATGTACAAATTAAAGAATTTGATCTTTATTTACACGAAAGAAAATGTTTATTTTAAAATCCAGAAGATGTGAAGAAAAAAGAAGTATAACCTTTTTTTCAAAGCTTGTTAACAACGTCTTAAATTTTGTCGTACTTGATTGGCCGTTGCATATCACCAACTAATGTAGCGAAAGGAGAAAAGAAAGTCTGCCACCAGACGCCTTTCACAATACCTGCTCCCATCTTGATTTCACCAAATCGAACCACTTTCTTATTTCGTCCTCTCTCCTTCAGGGTTAAATATTTCATCTCCCCTTTCCGGAAATGGATGAGAGGAAGAAAAAAAATCCCCCTCTCATTACACCCCGGGGGTATCCTCAAGGTCAGGTTGAAGGTCGATCGAATTGCCGCCCCTTTTCCTAGCCATATACCCTGATCCGGTGGCTACTTGATACGGCTGAACCGCAGATTTCTGGGACTTGCCATGACCCCCTAACCCCATTGGGGTTTCGGGTAGGGTGACCACAGGGTACTGAGCTACTCCCTTTCTCCTTTCCTTCCCTAGATACCCCCCCCCCCATTTTAAGGGGGATTCTGGAAAATGCGTTTTTGCTGTCAGATCAAAGTGCCAGTTTTTTTTGGGGGGGGTTTAGTGAATTGGAATGTGTCATGTGTTTAGATTACTTGTGGATAACTTTACTGTTTCTTTGAAAACATTTTCTTAATGTATGTCTGTACATGCACTGAACTCGAGTATGTTTCGAAGGCAGGACATGTACCTGAGTTTTTATTTTAGTTATTTATTTATTTATTTCTGCTTGAAATGATCGAATTCAAAAAATGTATTTTTTATTACCTTATATCATTTTAGAAACACTGTAGATGTATCTAAAATTTGAATGATAAATATTTTTCGTAATTACCTAGGGATTAGTAACTTCACTTTCGAGGGGATGTTTTTATAAGTATTAATTATAAAGACAGTTTATGATCATTCTAGATGGTATTTTTTTTTCTTCATTTCTTTGAATCTGTCTCAAGACACATAATTAGTTGAAATATGCATTGATTGATTTTGAACTGTGTGTACTGATTGATTTCCTCCTTGCTTATAACACTTGGTGTACCAATGCGTTATCAGTTCATAGCAGTAGCGTATATTTTGTGCCTAATATTTAACATAAATAATTACTTAGTATTAGTCATAGAAGGGAGTACAGATATATGAGCGGACCAAAAAGGGTTAAACTAAGAAATAAGTATGACATGCATTAGTGAGCATCGTATTCAAAAACATTGAGATTGATTTCTGAGCGTATTTAAATCAATTAACTTTCATGACTTGCTCAAGGAAAATTTTAATTGATAAATGTAGAAGTGCTTTTGTCAGAACAGTTTCATCAGTAAGTTAAAAAACAACGTTTTCCTCCTCTCAAATACTTCATAGAACAATAAAAGAAATATCTTGCATACGCATATGGAATAATATGAAGTCTGATTCAAATAGAATTCTTTAAAGCTGTTTTGCATAATTTTGTAAGCGGCAAAGTCTTAATCATCAAGATAATATTCCCATATTTGAAAAGTTCAGTCTTTTCTCTTTTGTTGGCCGATTCCTTATGTATCCATTAAAAACCTCTTAAAATTATGTCAAAACGTAAAGTAATCCCCATACTAAATTAATAAAACCCTTCAACAAGACTAAAATTACCATTAATTTGTGTTTTTGCACAAATAATTGTGAAATTTTCCCTTTTAATTTCAAAATCATTTAGGACAAAAACTTTTATCGTCATTTTATTGTTAGCAATAGTTTTTCAGCATTTGATGACTATTTCTCTGTGACGAAAATTAGTGACATAATAATGCTTAATATATTTTCATAAAGTAGGGAGGGGAGCAAAATTATTCTAGGTATCCCAAAACAGTTACCGCACATTTGGCGACATTTTAAAAAGTCAAAGCGGGTTTTGAATTCTTTCAGTTCAGGAAGGAAAAAAAAAAAGGTGGGTCTTATAAATTGTTTTTAAATATTATTACTGACCTAAGCAACGGCGGGTAATTTTGTTAGTAACAAATAAATATAATAAAAAGAAAAGCAATTTGATTGAGCTCACAACTGCAAGATTTGATTCCACAAAGCGACATTCACCAGGATAAAACTTTCCCACCCATACAAACGCGATAGGAATTCACTTTCGCTACTTCAGCCCCTAATAATTCGGAAACCCTTCAAGTTCATACAAATCCACTCCTGAAAGCTATTATCGGGCTTAGTTTCTGCTGTTGTGTGGATTACGGCAGCTGGTAAGACACCGCGGTCTTTTGTTTCTGCTGCCTCGTGCAAGAGAGAAAAAAACCCATTCATTCCCTAACTTCGGGCGGAGTTCCGAGGAGGGCTGAAGAATAGGTTTGTCGCTGTAATGACCCCAACCGCGGGAAAGATCACCCTACTGAGCGTTTCTGTTTTTTTCTTAGATGGTTTTAGCGCACCCTTTGGCGGTTGGTTGTGTTCGAGATCGGTTTTTATGGATTTCATTGCATGCAAACTATTATTTTGACTGTTTCCACCGGAATACTGGTAATTTGTCGTTTCTTATATTGTGATTAAACTCTTAGCGTTTATGGAACATCAAAAGTTGTTCCAGTCGGTGATTTTAATGTTATTTACTAATATTTAATAATTCGTCACTAGCCAACTAATTAGTTGCCTAAAACAGTCATGGCCACCGGCAGAATCACCCATAGGGGGGTGCACCCAAACTAAAAAAAAAAAAAAAAAATTACTCAAATCAGTAAAAAAAAAATGTTAAAAAAATCACCCAAAGAAAAACTTTTGTTGCCAAAAAAGTAACCAAAAAATTTTTTTTTCCACTAAAAAAAAAAAAAAAAATCACAATTTTTTTTTTGAACCAAAAAAAGCACCACACTTTTTTTAGTAAAAAAGAAATATATTTCATGTTTTTATCAAATGCAAAAAGGTTGTAAGTTCATAGATGTATGGACATGCGATATGAGCCAATTGTATTGTAAAAGTATCGCTAAAGAAAAAAAGGTTAAAAATAAATTGAATAATTAAATAAATATTGGAGAAAAGATACTTTTCAGGATATTTCATTTCAGTATTTTGTTTTGAGCAATTCAAAACAGAGAACAACTTTCATAAGAAGAAACTTTTCTTAAAAAAAAATATTTTGCAAATGTGGGCCTTATAGAAAGAAAAATAGTGATTGATTGACAACGTGAACTTAAAATAAGATGAAATATTGACTTGTTTGTTTAGTAGTGTAATTTTTGATATTAATATGAAAAACATTCATTATGTCTAAGCTTCCGGCTGCCTAAAAACTTCCCTGCGGTAAAACGTTTTTTCCCCGTGTTTTACTAAGCACTATACATTTCTTTCCAGGGTTCCGAGATTCCTTTCATAATCTTGCTCATTCTATAGCAGCTAATCGTAATACGAGAAGAATCTGTATTTAACTGATTGTTACAAAAGTATAATAAAAACTATTTTCTTCAGTTTTTTGGGCAGAGTCTATCGTGTTTTAGTATAAATCGTTAAACTAAGGACTACTTACTACCGTGAAATTTGAAAACACAAGTGAAATGATTACTTTGTTGAAAGCTACATTCTCTAAAATATTGCTTCATTTAAAAAATGAAAAAAATAAATAAATAAATAAATAAATAAATAAAAAGAAAAAATTAGATTAAATAATGATTTAAATTTAAAACATTAAAGCAAGGAACGACTGTGTCGAATGTGTATCTTACCAGGGAAAATTCGGGCCTAGTTCCACTCAAAATAATAAACGAACTTTTAAAATTTATTTTAATAAAAAAAAAAATAAAAAAAAATCATGAATTCTCATTTCGATGAGCAGCCATACTGAACTGTTTTGTCTAAGATTAAAAAGAAGTTGAAATTGATAACCTTGAAATAAATTCAAATGCTTTACCTTCTGTGTTTCAATAAAATAATCAGGGGTCTGTCCACGATTTGATATGATCCTGGTTGTGCTAATTAAAACTTAAAAAAAAAAAAAAAAGAAAAACATACTAATAATGTTATGAAGTTTCGAAATTTAAATCCCCAGCAGTGCATCAATATTTTGATTTCGGTTTTTCATGCCGCTTTGTTAAGAAATTTTGTGAAAGGTGCGATTTGGGCAGCCTTAATTTTGTGATAGGGCTCTTGGATTAATTGTAATTTTTTTGAAAAGTTTTGTTTCTTCCAAAAATTCTTCAGGCCAGATCCTTACAATAGGAAATTATTTTGTCTTTGTTGAGAGCATAGCTTTTATCATAAATATCTCTCCTCCCCAACTCTTTGTCCAAAATTTGGTAAATGTCGAACTTAGCCGATGAATATTAACTTTTACAACCTAAATATATCTGCGAAAGACCGAATATTTCCGGTGAATCACCGATGAGTCGACTCTCTCCAACTTCGTTCTTTTATTATAAGTGCATGCGTTTGCTTGTATGTGGCTTGAAATAAAATATTGGTTGAGGAAGACTACCACCTTGGGTACCATCCTTACTTCCTCCTCTATCACCCCCCCCCCATTTGCAATTTAAAAAATATCCTCTCAACCCAGAATGCTCAAATTTATTAATTTGGATTCATAGGCTCTCTTAGCAAACAGCAAATGTTCTCGTCGGTTTGGGTCAGAAACGTTCCATTCCACTACAAACGACCAACATTATCGTCATTTCTTTCGCTAAATGCCCCGTAATTGTTTCCTGCATCATGTAATTTGGCGTTCCGAGAACACAGACCGCCAAATTGGCTGTCCAGTGTTGGCGCCTCCGCGGCAACCCTACAAAGAACGTAAAGATCCTGGCGTCCACAGGTCGTTCCTACTCCAGTTAGTAGCATTAAGAAAATTACAGATTACCCCCAGATTACCCCATGCATGTTCTTTTGACTGATCTGTCTTAGAAGGGCGGGCAGCGATATTTGTTGGTGTATCAAAACGGGTAGGGGAGAGCATTAAATGTGATGGGGATTTTTTTTCGCGTTTTACCCCCATCTGCTTTCCCTCCCCGTTTGTGGGTATGATTTTGTAGCGGACATTGAAATTACACCGTGATTATTTCGTGTGTCTGCCGAGTTTCCCCTTTTCTTTCTGAGGTTCCGCGCTCTATTGTGGTTACTTTGTTTCGGGTTCTCGAAATTCCCCCTCCTCCTTCCCTCCTTGTTTTATTCGCTCTTGTTTTCTTGCTACTTTGCATGTTCCTGCTAGTACGACATCTTTTTCTTGTCCTTTTTTTTTTGTTCGTAAAATCTTTTCAAAGAGAGAAAATTATACGCTTCATCTTTAAATGGAGAATTCTTTATGCTGTACAAATGCTTTCAGAATTACTCGCTGTCCAGTGCTGTAGAGGTCGTAATCTTTTTCTGCTGCCAGCAATTCGAGCAATGCTAAGAGCTGGGATTGAAGCAGACTCAAAGGAATATCGAAATGTCTTATGTTTCCTCCTGATTCAGCAGTCAATTCGCTTGTTATAATCCGTAATTTGATTAATTAATCCTTTTAAAATACCTATCGTTAGAGTAAGAGAAAGAATCTTTTGCAAATAATATTGAGAACAATTTTGCACCATGAGAAAGGAAGCCCTATCCCCAAGTGAAAAAAATACTTCTTTGAGAGGTAGGGGGCATCCTGACGACTTGAAATCATACAGCAATGTAGGGCCGGAAATGCTTTCCTGAAACAGTGATGTACAGAGAAGCACCATAAAGAAGAGAGACCATTAGTGGAAAAACTTTTAATAATGATTGTATAAAAGCAAAAGGCACATTGGTCAAAGAATATGTTCGAATTTTTCCCACTAACTACAATGCATTCCTCACATCTTCGGCGCATGGAATTCCGAAAAGTCTGGAATACTCCTGGCAAATCACGAATTTCACCGCTTGAGGAAAACATTTCCGACTCCTCACATCCTTATGATTTCGAGCCGTCTGGTTACATCACCCTACCCCTCTTAGAGAGTTCTGAAATGTTAAACTGAGACTCCCTGTATATGTTAATAAGCATGTGTGAAAGTCGTCAGAATATATGAAACAATATAAGAGAAGAGTCTTTAGGGTATAGATAGCTTTGAGCTATGGATATTGCCGTTTCTGGTACGGTAATATATCTGTTCGTATAAGGATTTTTCTGAATTAAACCCCTATTGGATTAAACACAGATGGGAAGAAAGATTTACAAAAGAGACAAACTATGGTGTATAGATAGACAATTTATTTCTAGATCGTCAGAAAATGAATCACCTTTTTAGATTATTTCAGTGCGATAAGACCCAGGCATTGATTGTCAATGAAAGGTGTAGGGGCGACTTATTCTCATCATCGTTAAGATGAAAGAATCGTCGATCAAACATATGTCTTTGATTACTTCAATCAAATACTTGATGGGGTATTCGTAACTCATTCCTATTTAACCCTAAATGTGTTATTGATGTCAATGAAAGAAGGAAGAGAATTAGAGAGGATTGTATTATATATGCTTGACAGTTTATCGTATTTGGTGTTTTTGAATTTTGATCAAAATTGCTCGATTGTAAATAAGGCCTAATTCAACACTCATAAAATTGTTGCTTTAATTTGAATAACTATAAAAACATTTCTTAATATGTTTAATGTTTAAAACTATTCATCCATTACTTTTTAATAAAATAAACTCTAGTAGATTAATGTATAAAATGAACAAAAAATTCAATGCATTTTTGGTGTTTGATCAGTGAATTAGAATCAAGTGTATATACAAGGGAAAGGCAACTGGGCGACTCTCCTCCTGCAATTTTGCGATTTTGAAGTTCGAAAAACGTCAATTTGAACGATCGTCGAGGATATTAGGAAGAGGTGGGGATTTGGGACTATACCATAAATGTTTCGAAACTAATGACCGAAACTTTTGTAATAAACATGTGTGAAATTGCATAAGTGTTAAAAGGAAAATAAGTTTAAGCAAATGTATCATTGCTAGTCCCCTGAAAAATTTCAGAGCCCCTTTTTTAGAATCTTTTGTATCTCGACTGATAGCACTATTGTTGTAAGTGTCTCTGAAATTTATTCCAAGCTCTGAACATAAAGTTTTATCACTTTATTTGTCATCGGTGTGTTTTATGAACTGAACAAAAATGTTTTCAATTTCTTTTTCTGTATGAAAACGTCCATTGATTTCAACTACTGACTTAAAAGTCGAAAAAGGCACTATAGAGTTATCAGATGGTTTTCTTCACTTTTATCTTAATAGGTGCAGAAACTTTATTGAAGTTTAAATGGAACGTTTGAAGCAGTCACAAGTTACCCTGAATTTTTTAACCTCGACTCTTTTACCCGTCTACTCTGGTCCGACTTTGTAGCTCTGGCACGCAGTCAGGATCTGGGAACTCGATGTGCAAATGACCGAATCCAACACTTTTGCCCCTAAATGAGTCCCAACTCTACAGCCCTGGGAAAATGACCGCCGCTGATATGTAAATGTTGTTTTCCCGCACAACATCATCTGAACAAAATAGCGCACCGAGAGATAGATACAGAGAGAGAGAGCAGAAATTCATTGCATCTTATTAACATTTTAAACACTTAGTATTCCACGGTAAGTACCAGAATTAAGCAGAGGCTGGGGGCACAGGCAAAAAAAAAAAATATTCTGGCAATCTTCTGCGGCTTATAAATCATAGCCTGACACAACACAGTGATGGATGATCCGAGTTGGAATGTCAGTTCGTTGATTATGTGACGTCGCATTTCGCAGGGGATGAATGACTGTTCACTTACGATTGCGTAGCAACTCCTCGCTCCTCTTTTTCCTATATAATACTCCTTCGGAATTGGCTTCCTGAACTTTAATGTAACGTAAACATACTGTCGGGGCTAGAGTGAGAGTATAAACTTCTTTGCTTTGCATTCATTTAGCGTAGGCTGTGCTGTAGGGATGATGGTAATGATGAGATACATTGTCGATGTGACGAGATTATTATTGTTATTTTTTGTTTTCACATGGTGGATTATGATTTAGTGGTTGATGTTTCCCACATTCTTAATTAGGAGGGCGTATTGCCCTGCCCTTTTTGTGCATCTTTCAACGTGCCTTGTTTTTTCCTTTGAAGTTTATAAATACTTTCTCACAAGTTCATCTCTTTTACCACGAGCGGTTGAAATTCACGCACGTCTGGCCTTGAAATATAACTCCCTCTTTACCGTGAATCACTTGAAAATCAATGGGTTTCGTCGCAGGGTTTTCTTCTTACCACTTTCAATATCATAGCAATTTCATTTATGCAAAATTATTTTTTTTTATTATAAAATTTAGCTCTTTGTTTGTGATTTCATGTTTTTAAATTTATTTTATTTTCTTTTAGGTAAGTGGCATCATCTTGCTTTTTTGAACTTCTTTCATGCTGGGTGAGTTATTGCATTGCACATTATGTGGTATCGAAAATAGAGATGGGTGTCGAAAGTGAGCCCCATATAAAACTTTTTTTTACATGTATTAAGAATCTAAATGAGAAATATAAAATAATTAAAGGGTAGTTGGATGTTCCATGGATCTATTTTTACTTTTTGCCCTCTAAGTTCATATATACAGGAAGTAAAATAATAAAACAATTTTTCCCCAATACATTGACTCTCAGACATGTGATTTTTCAGTATTTTTACTGAATTCAGTATTTTTTGAAATAGTAAAATACTGAGTTCAGAACAAAAAGAATGGGCATCACAAGTTAAATTTAACATCTGCCAATTAATTTCATGCATCAAATTAAAATAGTTGGCTATATAGATCCAAAAGCCTATGTTTAAACTTGCAGGTGTAGCATAATATATCAACAATTTTTTATTTGCTCACACAGCGACGTAATTTCAGTATTTTTCATTCTATTTGGGTCACATGTTTGAACTCTTCATATGTAACATATATATATTTTAATTTTAACTGAAATATTTCATTACACTAACAATCGGAAGTTGAAAAAATGCAATTGGACACCTTCTCTTTACATTCATGTATCACTAATTGTAATTGTGCAGTAATTTCGAAAATATAATTTTCCAAAATCGGATGAGGTCCATGATTTATGCTTTCCCTGTATATTTCGCTACTATTTTGCGAATTGTTTCTCTTTTCGATAGCGAAACCCCGATATTTCTTACACACTTCGCCAATCCTTCTCTTAGCCGCCGAACACACAAGCAGCAAGATAAATTGGCGATGAGTTGGCTCAATCGACAGCCACGATCCTCTGACGGACAAAGCCAACGTTCTGTTAATTGAAAAAGCTGAATGCAATAATTCTCATCCCACCCCGAAGCACTATCGGTTCCGTAATAGCCCGTGTCGTCACGAATTTCCACCATTTGGAATCGCTTTCTCTCCACCCCCTCCATTGTACAACTTAACAATGAAGTTATCATGATGGCCCGCGCTTTTTTCCTTCGCGGCTTTAATTATTTCGTATTATAATTTTTTTGTTCTATGCCAGCCGTGTAATTTTACCATGCTGCAATAATTTACCAGGTATATATTAAAATCGGAAAATTGTTTTTACATTCCCCCTCCCCTTCTCGTCGTGTTTTTCAATGCACACTGGAGGCGGAGTTGTCCCGGGCAACCAACTTTAAATTTAGATGCTGTCATTAGTGTGCTTGCTTTATCGTTAAATGGTTTCTCGTGCGTCAAATGTGGCCAGCAAACTAATCAAAGATGTAATCCGTTTAAAAGAAAGATTTGGCTACATTAAATGAAATCGTGATGAGAAACAACGTGAGAAATTCGATCATTCGACGCAAAACCGGAATTGATTGCGTGAAGAAAGGAGTTAGTTTATGTTCTTTAATCTTTTTCATTTTGTGCTACGTGAAAATTTTAACGAAGGGAACAAAATAAATAATGAAGCAAATTATACCGTATTTTTTTTGTTTTAGACAATTTTCTTAATTTTTGAAATATCCAAAAATGTTATTGGAGGACCAGAAAACAATGATTTTGCTGTATCAAATTCAAATAAACAATTTTTTAACCAGTTATTATTTTTAATTAGTGATGCAATGAGCTTCCTTCTACCTTTTGCCTTTTTGTGTGCAAATTTTCTATCACTGTTGATAAAAATGAGATGATTTAGGAACAAAATATCTGAAGAGGGCATTTGAGATATCAGGCACACTTTCAAGTTTATTTTTTCATACAAAAGTGTTGAAACGCTTAGAATAAAGGTAAACCAAATGGAGCAATGGCGGGTGAACATGGTGAGTGAGGTAACCCAACGCAATTCATTGAGTTTTACCATGGCTCGTCTTGAGCAGTATGGTGTTCTACTATCAAGTTAACTTCTTGGGTTCAGATTTAGTTGAAGAAATTCTTGCATTTGGAACAGGTTGAAATTGTTTATGTATAATTTCGTCCTATAGTTTGAATGACAAAATAGCATCATAGTTGTCATCCGTTACTTCTTGACCAAGAGCATGATGCAACATGTCGTCAAAGGCCCCAAAGGGTTAAGAATCACGTCTTTTCTGTTAGCAATCTTTCTGTTGTCCGACGTTCCACCATCTCGTTTCCTTTTATTTCAATTGTTACGACACTTTTTATGTGGTAAAAACTTGAAAATTTGGCTGATGTCCATAATATCATCTCCAAGCATTTTTCTCCAAAACTACAACCAATTGATCTTTACCGCTCTAGGATTGAAAAACTTTCACTAGATGGGGTAAAGGTTTCTGATAAGGAAACTAATTATACAGTGGTTAAAATAAAACATGCTACAGTTTGTTTCATCTTTATATAAAAAATGATATTGCTTTTCGATTCCCCAAGTATTTATTTTTTAAAGAAATGGGTTAAAAAGTAAGAGTTTAAAAAATTTGACTTTCAGTTGCATCTTGCTAATTAGGAAAAAATCATTAAAAAATATTAAATTATAGAATATTTGACATACAGTAGAGTCTCGAAAATCCGAGGTAATTGGGGCTGATGCCACCTCGGATTACTGAAAACTCGGATTATCCGGAAAAAATTCTTAACAGCAGAAACGTTACACTTTTCGATCATCATTAGTGAGATAAACTTAATTTCAAGTCGTTTTACATATCAAGTTATTATTTCCAAAGCATATCTTAATATATCTCTAGTAGATAAAGAATATTTCGTGACACTTGATGAATGTCTTTGACACCAACCTCTCAATACATTTTTACTACTTTATTGTGAGTACAAAAGAAAATTTTCCAATAGCAAAAGGTTCTTATTTTCAGATTTTAATGCAAATTATCTTTTTAGCTATTGAAGATAGACCTTAAAATGTCAATAAAAGAGCCTTGGATTAAGCGGAACCTCGGACTTTTGAGACTCGGATTTTCGAGACTCTACTGTATTTATAAATGCAATAGTTTTATTTCCTTGACTACTCGGAGCACATAGCGAAAAAGCAGAGCTTTTGCAAAACTGATGAATCGCATTATGTATTTACTATAATTTTTGAAATTTCTGTTAAAAAAGAGCGTTTTAAAGAGTCAAAAGCAGAGTGGATATTTTGAGTGGAGGGACAGATTTACTGAAAAAATGCCGAAGTGGATATGGGGTAAACAGAATGACGCAGCTTGCGCCATTGAATTTTTTCTTTTTTTTTATTCTTGGGGGGGGGGGGGGGAGCTCTTGATCTGGGCGGGTACTTCGTACCATTTATGGGGATGCGCCATTGCTCTTAGAGGGAATGGGCACTGGTTACGTTGTTAGTTTAAGTCAGACAGTTAGACATTTTCTTTGCTTTTTTAAGGCGATTATTTCTATTTGTATTACTTTTTCTCCCTTAACTAATAATCTTTTCACCGTAATTACAGAGGCGGTGCTCTTGGTCGAATGTGACATCGCGTTGGTTGGTTGCTACAGTAGAGAACTGGTTTGGTAACTGAAACGGGAAATATGAAATTTTGTGGAACTTTCAGGTCTCTTTTAATCCCACCATTACGTCCTGCGTATTATTTTTAGCTTGAAACAAGTTTTTTTCTTGTTGTCTCAAAAAATGAGTCAACTGAACTCCAGTGTAATCTCCAATAGATGTTTGATAAAAAGACATTACAAGTGAAAGCTGTAAAACAGATTAAATAACTTGTAACCTTAGACACTAACACTCTTCACAGTTTTAGAAGTAGGTGGCTGTATGATTCGATTCCATTAAATGGTTCTCTTTTCATGGTAAACAAATTATACTTTGTTCATTCAAAACTAAACAAGCCTACTTTCTCGCATACCAACGGAACCGAACTATTTCTTAAAAAGTTATTAAGGGAGAGGGCAAACAGACCAACCGGTAGCCACCCATTTTTTTTCTTCCTTAATACCTATATTTCCAAGGTTTTTACTTTTGAATAATTATTTAATTATTCTATTTGTTTTGGACTTTTTTATGGTAGTAATATTTTAGCCCTTTATGCCCCGACGGGACTCAGAAGTCCCGCTTATGGGTGATTTTCTCAACACGTTAACTTTTGCCAATGCCAAGTAGGAAAAATTCAACTTGTAATTAATTAATAATTGTTAATATTTGTTTAAAGACAACTCATTTAAGATCACAAATCAGTGCTCAGCAACGAAAAAAAATTAAAAATAAAATTTTAATGACAGTTTTAAGTTTAAGTTTAATGTAAAAAGTGTAATTACCATCTCCCGGCTTAAACACTTCCCTAACTCAAGAAATATTTTTAAAACTTTATTCAATTGATAAATAATGACATAGAAAACAAAATACACCATTTAGAATATTGCTTCATATATTTTTTTTATATTATTTACAAACAAAACAGATTAAATCTAATTTTTTAAAGAAATATTAATATTTTTCGTTGGAATTTTAAACTTTTACAATACCAACTTTTTTTACTGCAAAGAGTTACAAGTTTCTTTATTTTTTCATTTGTCTGTTTTACATTTATTTTTATTTAGTCTATAAAATATTAACTGTAGGCGGACTCGAAGCATAATGAGTACAAGAAAGATCGGTTTCGCAAGAAACGTAAGTTAGCATGCATAAACCTAACACTGATTTGTTATTTTCATTCCAAACCAACTGATGAAGCTTCATGATATTTGGAATTGACTTCAGTTTTTTTGGTAGAAGGGTTTCAACTCGCTTTATATCAGTCTCTGTGACGGTGAAGAGCCTTACTTTTAATGCGTAAAGCAATTTAACATAAAAGTAAACATAATTACAAAATAGAACAAATAACTATTATTATATAAGTATTTTAAGTCATAAGTTAGATAAAATAATAATGAATTTGTTCTAAATAATTCTAAGAATAAAAAAATAAAACATAATTATATGATAACTAACAAGGAGAAATTTAATTAAGATTTTAAAAATTTACTTTTGAAAAATATTTTCCTTTAATGTTGATCTGTTCCGTAGATAAAAACTATTTTGGAGTTCAAAATATTCTAAACTACTTTTTTCATCTCCATTGTATCATTTGAACTTTACCTAAAGAATATAATAATTTAACAACTAACAGTTTGGAAAAAAAAATAAACAAAACCAAATATAAAAAATAAAATTTCTAATTTATACTTGAATTGTTAATTATAACTAAACAATAATGTAAATGTTACAGACTGTTCCTAGAATAGAAGAGACAAACAAAATTGTGTAGAAAACTTACCATGAAAAATTTCGTGGAAATAATATACAATTAACGTTTGGATTTATTTTTAAATGCTTAATTTTGTTCTATTCAGTGAGAGAAAAACACTTTGAAACACAAAATATTCTAAACTAGTTTTAAAATATTGATTAGAATAGTTAAATTTATAAAATTTTATTCTTATAAGTTTTAAAATTTAGATGTAACTAATTAGACAACTAATAACTTCCATACAACTAAATATCATTCTATCTAAATTATTATGAATTTTAAAGATTGAACAATGTGTCTAACTTATTGCCATTTGAAATGTGCTAAAAATGTTAAAAAATAACACAACAATATAAATAATGTGCATTAAAATTGTTAAAATCTATTAAAATGTCACTCTCCCGAAACCACTTCGTAAGTGGGGACGGAAATGACAGGGACGGAAATGACAAAACAGTGGGTTTTCGAAAACAGTGTGAAAAGTTTTTCGTATCTTTAATTTTACTGTTGATACCTTAAAAGTGTTCGTAAGAACACATTCGGCAGTGGAATTTTTTTTAATTTTATTTAAATTTTCTGGAAGATAACCAGGGGGACGGAAATGACATTGAATAAAGTCACGCATAGAATTTTTAAGATAAAACAAGCCTCACACACCCTAAAAGATGTGTAAACTTCGTTTAAAGCGTATTTTTCTGCTGAGAAGAATGTTATTAAACATTTTGAGCTATTTTATTGCCAACTAGCGCCATTTATAGAATTTTATTGAAGGTTTTTCTACTTGGGGGAATTTTTTTTCAAAACCTGGGGACACGTATCAATTGAGCTCTCTATCAAAATATGTAAATATGATAAGGAATGTTTACATGGTACATTGAAGTACACACTTGTACTGTATCAAAATGCATATGTATTAATTTTTAAAACTGTTTCTTCATATAGTAGTTTTTTTTTAAAGTTGACAAATGTGTATGGGGACACGGGACTGAAATGACATTTTGCCTATATATTATTTTTTTTAATACATAATTTAAGTGCAAAATAGTGCCAATGCACGTTGTCATTACTCTTTGTGAGCATCTTGAATAGAACATAGCATTAGATAATGAAAATAGGTTTTTAATTGGAAGATATGGATGAAGGACACAAAAGTTAACGAATTGAGAAAATAACCCTTATATTAATTTAGTATTATGAATCCTAAATGGCTGGAATCATACTGAAGCTTAAGTACCACTCCTTGTACTTTGCTGAGAGGCCGACAGATGGTACCTGCAATCGGAAACAGTTTTACTTAGGGGCCCTAAGGCGTAGGAGGCCTTAGACCCTACTGATTTTCAAAATTTGCTAAATTAATTTGGGGCATAAAGGGTTAAAGATTCACTAAGTCTCATTTCACGCTTTTTCTATTTTCCCTTAATTTTTACGGGATATGGTTATAATTTTGCAATAATTTGGCAAGCAGTTTTGATATTAATTCCTACGTCATTCGCAATTTTCCTTCCAAGAAAGAAAGCAATTTCGCCAAATGTAGTAATTACTCCCAGTGTTTAAAAATACCTGGAAACAAACAGACCCGATGATTGATAGTGTCAGCCCTGAATGGCGAAAAATTATTTAGAGAAACTAATTTCTTTCTAATTTGCTATCTTGTTTAATTCACGGCCGCCTCAGAACGATTCGAACGCATTCTGTGGAATGGAATCGCTCGACTGGTTCCCCCAACGGGTATCAAATTTGTTTCCCATGTTCCACCCGCAGGATTCATTCCCATCTAATCACATTTTCGTCTGCGCTGCGAAAGCGATGTCTGAAAATTTTATCGAATTCATCTCTGGAGTTAGTTTTGTTAAAATGCATAATTGTTGAATCAATTTAATATTCGCTTCTCGGATGCCAGGGAGAATGAAAAGTGCTTTTAATTGAAGGGACTTTGGTTGGTCGATAATCGAAGTTTTTCGCCAGAGGAGAGGGGGAGCGCTTGAAAACTATCCAGTGTTATTTACGAAGTGTAAAATTGTGATCTTTCATTAAAATTTGCTTAAAGAAATGTTTCCTAATTTAGGTACATTTTGAGATTTAATTAAAGTACGAGCAGTTTCAGAAGTCGAGTTTCTCTCCACTTGATAGAATGGCAAAACAAATCTTTTAGGAAAATATAACAACTTATGTCGGTTCTTCGTTTGGGTTAGCATGATTTTAACATACAGAAACCAACTTTTCATCAACTACGTTTTTTTTTTTTAGTTTTTAAGAGTTAACAGTTCATAAATGTTATTTTGAAACAGTACTTTTGTTGGTACTAATAGTGAGCTAAATGTTTCAATGTTTGATGAAAAATTTTAATAAATGCTTCCGTACTCCTTGAAATCCACATTTTCAGGAAAACTAGTAAATTTTTTGTAAAAAGAGAGAAAAGCCTCATTTTGAAATAGAAACATTGAAAAGAAAAAAAGGCTGGTATAACCCAGGAACCGAAAAGAAAGGGATGCTACGACATGTGTCATATATTCTAGAGAAAGTCTGCAGACTATTTCTTAGTTGGGGGGAGAAGACCCCCCCCCCTCAAAAAAAACTTAATATTTTGCTAAAAAAGGATTATACTCTATTTTCTGGGATCTAACCCACATGAAACGTGAACTTGCATCATCAACTCAGTCTTAAGCATTTCTCTCTGTTGGTTAAGATTTTACTGTTTTCTGTTTATCTTGCAAACTATTTTTCGATTTTTGATATGCGTCGCACAATGCTGACAAAAATTCGTCTAAGGGGGATAAATCTAATTAATAAATTGTATAATCAAGTAATTATGCGAGTAGGAAGCTATGTTTTTGTAAACTTGTTTTTCACACTATCATTCATAATTTCTCAGACCCCTAGCTCATTAAGGAAAAAAAAGTAAGGGAAAAAGAAAAACTACGGACTTGATTGCAACTTTGCTCTTTTACTCCGGGCAGTATCAAACTTCCACAACCTTACAGCACTTGTTGCATGAAAGTCTTTTAATTGAACTAACACATTCATATTTTTTTGAAAGGAAAAAAATACAAATCCGAACAAAAAAGGTTAGATGGAAAATTCAAAACGAAGCTGAAAATTTAAGGGAAAAAAATAGACCATATTTTTGAAGAAAAAAAAGTTTTATGGAATTAAAAACTGAAGAAAGGGACTTTTCGGGGAAAAAGGAACCAGCTCAAAGCATTGCTAGTGGGGAATAGCCACCACTAATCTCGATCTTCAGATTAGAATATGCTCTCGACATAAGCCAGTTTTCCATCTCTGTGAAGAAATACATTATTAATATTTTTTATTCATCATGTTTTGTTTCGCCAATTGCATCGATGGGAAGCCGAAGGAAAAAAAAAAAAAAAACACATGAAGTATCTAAAAATGTGGGGGGAGAGAATTATTAGAATAAACCAGTTATAGAACTCCTCGCCATTGCAGAGAAGTTAATGATAAGAAAGGTTTCCTCCTCCTCACCATTTTCCCCGCTCGATACATTTAACTCGAGATGCTGAAGTCAGATTAAAAGGTCAGAATTCGTAGTTTAGTTTCCTTTTCTGTTTCTGCTTTTTGTTATATTTACGATCCATTATTTTTTAAGGATGAATAAGTTTTATTATTTTTTTTTTATCTTTCGTCTTCTCTCTCTTCGCATTCAATAAGTGTGGTCCCTCTATCTGCTTAATTTATCTCGGCATTGGTTTCTGTCCGAATCTCCGTGTGGAATTCGTAGACGTTATAAATGAATGGGAAGAAAGGTTAATTGTAATTTATGAAAAAAAAAAAAAAAAAGTTTGCTTTGTAGAATAAATGAGTTAGGAGCAATATTTTTTTTTTTTTTTTACGTTTGTATTTTATCATGAGTATGTAGTAGGGAATGTGACGTGGTTTTAAATAATTGTTGAGGTATTTTTTTTTTTATTTGAGTGTTTTAAAAAGTGCTTAAATGTTGCAGCATATTTTACCTTTTGTATAGATGAATTACTTGGTTGCACAGTAAAATTCTATTGCAACGATCTTGAGTCAACGAATTCTGTGCGTTATAACGGGAATTTCGGATGTAATTTTAATACTAAATTTAATGAATGAGCAGATTTGACAGATTTTTACGACAACACGTGTGAAATTCCTGAAAATTTTTGAAACATTCTCCTGCCTCTGAAAACTCGAGTTGAAAATTCGATTACTTTTAAGAACTCTTCTGGCGAAAATCGGACTGCAATTAAATCTCTAGCTGTCTGTATAAACTTCCTTGCTCTTGTATTTAGTGCTCAAATAAGAAGTTCTGTCGAGAATTAAACAAGCCTACATTATAACATCTGATCAATATTTTTCTTAATTGTCTAAGACTGCAAATATGTATCAAATATGTTTTTTAGCATTTAATTATGATTTCTAAAATGTATCGAAAAAAAAAGTAAATAAATAAATAAAAAAAAATGTTTAAATCGGACTATTTACTCAAAAGTTATTGGGAAAAGAGGGCTGTTTGAACGGCTCAAAATTGAGCAAAATATTGTTCCAATTGGACAGTTCACTCAAATGTTATTAGAGTTGTACAGATACAAACCGACCGACACACATTTTCCCCATCTCAAAATAGTATTTTCCAATTTTTAATTTTTCACTATTTATTTAATAATTTTATTTATTTTTGACCTTTTTTTTTTTGGGCTTAGCGATATTTTTACGTTGCATTAAGCCACATTCAATCAGTTTTTTTTTTTTGGTCTTTATTTTACTTTTACGGGAAAGTAGGCTTAAAAGGGAAGGGACTGTTTTTATGATCAAACTCAAAAGTTATTGGGAAAAGAGGGCTGTTTGAACGGCTCAAAATTGAGCAAAGTATTGTTCCAATTGGACAGTTCACTCAAATGTTATTAGAGTTGTACAGATACAAACCGACCGACACACATTTTCCCCATCTCAAAATAGTATTTTCCAATTTTTAATTTTTCACTATTTATTTAATAATTTTATTTATTTTTGACTTTTTTTTGGGGGGCTTTGCGATATTTTTACGTTGCATTAAACCACATTCAATCAGTTTTTTTTTGGTCTTTATTTTACTTTTACGGGAAAGTAGGCTTAAAAGGGAAGGGACTGTTTTTATGATCAAACATTAATAAAGCGATTTTTTATTGCACTGTCAACTTGAATTAAACTTTTCAAATGAGACTCAAAAGCAAGTCCATTGCTTAACGTTTCATAGTCTTGAGAATAAAAGGTGAGAAATTGAACTTGACGCCTGTTTAAGAAGAATCATTTGATCGTATGTTAAACAGATGCAGAAGTCTGAAACATGCCCGCTGCGTACAAACGGACGTTTGAAATTATCAAAAGCATTAATCACAGCATCTTAATTACAGTTGAAAAAAATGGTGTGTTTTTTCTTAATTGCGTTGAAATTTATTTGAGGACTTGTTCAGTATTTTTTCCCTGAGGTATTTTTAAATTACAGTAAGGACTTTTGCAAAATGTTTTGAGTTTTTTCTTTCTTTTATTTTCTTCTTTTTTTTTTATTGAAACAATACTGATTGGTGAATCAGCACATATGTGTAAAAGCACCATCCTTTAATGATATTTTTTAACTTCAATCAACCTCGAGTCCATTGAGAAATTCACGAATACAAAAATTGTACACGACGGTTGCGTGCAGTGGCGTACTCTGGGCTGCTAGGGCTGCATCCCCCTCCGAAATTTTTAAAACGATTTTTTTGCATTTAAGCTTTAATAATTTTTTTTCCTTCCTTACTTTTCAAAGTTGCAACATCAGAAAGAGTTTTCAGATAAAATAATTCGGTATAAGACAAAACGAAAAGAAAATAAGAGAAATAATTTTTTTTTAAGTTTTGACTCTTCTATTTTACTGTATTACTGTTACATTTATGATTATTTTACAAAATTCAGTTCTGCTCATTTTTATTGCAAATATGTTTCAGAAACACTGATTAATGCTTGTTCATTCATATCTCTTTTTTCATTATATTTAAATAGATGTGATTGAAACCCAGTATTAGGAACAATAGTAAAATGATCGATATTAAAGCACAAATTGCAATACATGTGCAAGCTTGTGATTCAAGAACATCTGTCAGTAAAACAGAAAATTTTTTAACTTTATTTTTATCATTTTCTGTTTTCGTCAAAACGCTTTTTCTTTTTTATAGCAATTGTAACTATTAAAAAAAAAAAGATGTATTTTTATCATATTAAATTAGTATTGATATCAAAAATTCGAAACATTCACTTCTTTTAATTATTTATGAGGTGCCGCCCCCCTATTTCCAAGAGTTTCTCCTCAGCCCCCCTGAAACGATTTGTCTGTGTATGCCGATGGTTGCGTGGAATTCTTAATTTGAAGAATATTTGTAATATGGTAATCAATCCATTGCATTGTGTACAGAATCTACTTTGTCTTCGAATACCTCTTCCTGTTATGTAAGGTTAAGCTCCTCATCCCGATAATAACAGCCGATCATCAAAGCAAATGCGACGCCCACACGATTGCTTTTTCGATGCATTCTTTTTTTTTCTTTTCAGCGTTTGCTGCCTCTTTACTGAACCGTGTCTAAGTCTCTCACTAACTTGATTAATGTGGTCTTCATAACGTGGCCTCTCTTGCCAAACCAATAAAAACTTCACCTCGCATCCTCTCCATTAACAAAAAAACGGCAAAGAAAAAAAAAATACCTTTCAATTCACGGTAAAAAAAAGCGCCTCGGTTCGTAATTAGTTAGCAATAAAGAGCTTTCTTCAAATCACAATATGGTGTTCATTTTTTTATCTCGTCAATGATCTCAAATACATACGTTATTTGCCAGCTCCGTAGCAGGCAGCCAATACATCCCCCGAGATAGTTCCTCATATTCTGTGGCAACTTTGTGAATGGAATGATATCTGCAGATATTTTCCTCCATCGTCATTTGGGCTTTTAAGAAACAGAAGAACCTTCGATAGATTTGGAGAAAAAAGGAAGGAAGGAACGGAAACTCTTTTGTGCCCGGGACCCAATAAGGTCACTGTCTAACTAGAACAACCAACAATTGGATGCATCGACAGGACCGGAGCAATAAATTAAGCGTCTTTAAGGTTGCCTTTGTCCTCTGCAAAGACCTCAACTTCCAGCTTCAAGCATATCTTTTTATTTTCGGGGCTCTGCTCTCTTTTCTGGTGAGAGATGCGAAGATAGTCGTCGACGGGGGTTGCTTCTCGGATCGATACTAATGAAATCTTGATTAATCCCTTGGGTGGAAGATGTTTGGGACGTTGCATTGTATGCCCCCGAGCTTTAAGCCGGAGTTATTTTGCAATGGCTTTTGTCGCCAAATTGCGTGGCCCTTTCTTCGGGAACACCGCCAATTTGCGTTTCTGAATTTATTACCTGTATCAGGTCTGCTTTTCCTTGTCAGAGCCCCGCAAAAACTCGATGAAGTTGGAGTACTAGTGTCTAACATTTTTCATTTTTTTTTTTTTTTTGAATTGGGAAGAGAAGTGCAAATTGCAAATCTATACAGTATATTGCGCCTTTATTTTTCATCAGGGGAAGTTACTTTTAGGTGGGTTGCATAGTGCGGAGTAGACATTTAGTATGGTTGTTATGATACTTTCCTGGGTTTCTCGTAAGTTCCCAAGAATAACATAAAATCTCAGAATCTGTTTTATATTCTTATAATCAACATTTCTTAGTGCGATTAATGACAATTTTTGTTTCGTGTTGTTGTTCTTAAATTGAAAAAAATGTCTTTTAAGTTAAGAATATTACTTTTTCAAGTATAACACCTGTAAATAAACCACCCATGTAAATTGACAGCCTTTGTCAGGTAGAACTTAGTTATATACCACAAAATTCGACCTCTATAAGTTAACCTCCTCACTGAAAAAAAAAAAAAAAAAAAAAACTCGTTTTTGCAGTATAATACTGGCAACGGAGGTTACAGTTTGAAACTGTAAAAGCACAGTAATAAACTGTAAAACTAGCTATTTCACAGTTTATCACTACAAAGCTAGCAATTCTGCAGTTTATTACTGTAAAATTAGCAATATTACCATAAAATTAGTTGTATTATACTGCAAAAACAACAGTATAATACTGAGGTTCCAGTTCAAATTTGTAAAATACACAGTAATGAACTGAAACTAGCAATTTTAATTTATTACGGTAAACTAGCAATTTTACAGTTTATTACCGTAAAATTAGCTGTAGTAGTATATTGTAAAAACATCTATTTTCTACAGTGCCGCTTAAGTTCACCACTCTACGTGTGGCCAACTTACTCAGGTTTTACTCCAAATACAATTATTATTTTGCCCAGTTTTTTTATTTATTATATATTAAAAATTTTCTTGATTTAATCCTGCAACTATTTCACCTATCACTGCTCTTTAAAAATGCAAGTACACATTAAAAAATTCTGAAATATTTTTACTCTTGACCAATAAATAATGTTTACTAAAAATATTTTTTAATAATTCAACTGAGATTTTCCCTTCATTATTGTATTTTTTGCTTTTAAGCGTGTTAGTGGTAATTGAACTTCTTCTGCGATCTCGTGATATTAGGTTTCAATATTTGCTTATTCGGAAAATAAATGATTGAGAGATAATGACTATAAAACTTTCTACCTTTAAGTTTTCCCGCAGTCGGTGCATGACGCAAACTCATTATCAATCACCCAGCCACCAGATAAAATGAGACGTGGTTTCTGCATTTAGGTTTCAGTCCTCTTCCCAATCCGGGATGGATGGATGACCTTTGATTTTATATGCATGCGTGACCTCACTATTATTGTGAGTCAAATTGCGATTAAGGTAATGCAATTGACAGCTTTTTATCTGGCTGTTATGAGGACGAGATTGCGCCCGTGATTGGCAACCAGTACCTTGGATCACAGGATCTCTGTGTTTGTAAGCTCAGCAAGCGGATTTGTTTTTCTGCAAGTTGTGAACTTGACTGTATTTCGTGGAAACGGCGGGTTTCTCCACCCCTTCTTACTCTCCACCTATCACAATTTTGGATTTTCTGGTTTTAATGATTTTAAAAGCAACTCACGTTAATTTATCGTAACAGAAATAGTACTCAAGATCTTACTTTATCACACTGTAAAAAATGTATGTTGATTTTACAGTATAATACAGCTAATTTTATAGTATTAAACTAAAAATGGCTATTTTTACAGTTATAAACTGAAAAATTGCTAGTTGTACAGTACTAAACTGTAAAATGGATAATTTTACAGCAATAAACTGCAAAGTGTTACTCATTTTACAGTTTATTACCGTGCATTTTGCAGTTTTAAACTGTAACCTCTGCTGCCAGTATTATACTGTTGTTTTTACAGTATAATACAGCTATGTTTTATAGCAATAAACTAAAATTTCTTCCTTTACTGTAAGAAAATGTAAAATTGCTACTTTTAGTTTATTATTGTGCATTTTGCAGTTTTAAATTAGAACCTCAGCTGCCAGTATTATACTGTAATAGCAGCAATTCATTTTTCGCAGTGTGCGATCTTAATCTGATAGGGGGAAAAGTTTTCAGACTTCCGGATTCTTGGGTTTTTTTCTCCCCAACAGGGATGCCGCCTGTTGCCACGTTATTGGGAAATCTGAAGGGGGGAAAAAAAGGAAAAATACCGGGAATAGGAAAAAAGAAAAGAAAAGCAGGGAAAATTGGGGGACTTAAGAATATTTCCCGAAAAAACCTGGAATGTGCAGGTTTTACTTTTTCTTTTAAATCGCAAAAATCAGTGATCTATCCAAATCTATAAACTACTGAACTAAATAAATAAATAATATACAAAGATGATTACTTTAATGTTTCTTTGTTTTTTTTTGATATAAATATTCAAACGTCTATCATAAAAGCAAGTGTTATTAAATGTTTTACTTGACATACATCTTGAATTTTGTCCTAATTTATTTTGGAGAGCACGAGATTTGTAATTAATATTTATTATTGTGTTTAACTTTAAAACACTTTTTATGTTTTTAAGAAGTAATGAATAGTTAAGAGTTTTTTTTTTTTCAAATTTCAAATTAAAAGTCGAGTGTAAATATTTAGTCTCCATGCTATTATTTCATTTTCATTCAATTATTATTTATTTTCCCTTATTTTAACTAATGCATTTTTTCTTCTCCCTGTGATAAACTGTCAGTATATTATTTTTCTTATAAAAATACCTCAGTTGTAATACTACACATTCATACAGGAAAAATACAGGGATTTTTTTCCCCGAACTAAGTGGCAACCCTTCCCAATAAATAAATAAGTAAGTGACTAAATATATGCAGCCGCTTTATCTGGTAATGGAGAAAATTAGCAGCACTCTTAATAAAACCTTCTAAAAACAAAAGCTTACCTCATAGCAGCCACCAAGCACTGTTAAGTTTTCCGTTGAATAGAACAATTTTCATCTAAAATGCAATAAGGAATGGTTTAGTATTAAATATTTTTTATAACAATATTTTTCTTATAACAAATTCAATGGATATTTCGCAGAAATAATATTGTGAAAGTCAAGAGCAAAACATTGATAGTGTAAATTATATTACTAAGCATTTTTATACTTTATCTAACTATATTATTTATTTAATCCATTTCAGAAATTTGGCATTTTGCAATTGCAAAAATTTAAACTTGCTTTGACAATTTGTTTTTTATTCTTCAGCAGATGAAGCATAGATCTATAGGGTCATTCCATGTCAAGTGATCCAACGTTTTTTACCTTACATTTTTGTATTTCTTTCAAATTTGGCTCATCAATTGTACCCCTTGAGGTAATCAAAAATCTCAATTTTTGGATTTTTATCTCTATTATTTTTTCATTTATGAGACTTTGAACTTTGGAAAAACCCTCGTTTTTCCATGGATAAGGGAACATAAAAGGGACCATAACTCGGCATCAAATATAGATAGAACTATTTAGTTAATGGCTTTTTAAAGTACGTTAGTTGCCGCTTAATCTGATATGCAACATGACTAATTTGATAAAAAATTTCTTTTTCAAAAAATAAAATTTAAATTTCAAATTTAAATTTCTCGAAAAACATATAATGAATTTTTTTGAAAAAATTCTCAAAAATTCTTGTGTATTTTATCTATGTTTGTACAAGTTTTTAGATTGGGATCTCTATGGGATCATATTTTTTTGAATTTTTGAATAAAACTGTATAGGAAAAAAATGATATTTTTTAGATTCTATTTACAGTAGAGTCTCGAAAATCCGAGTCTCAAAAGTCCGAGGTTCCGCTTAATCCGAGGCTCTTTTATTGACATTTTAAGGTCTATCTTCAATAGCTAAAAAGATAATTTGCATTAAAATCTGAAAATAAGAACCTTTTGCAATTGGAAAATTTTCTTTTGTACTCACAATAAAGTAGTAAAAAATGTATTGAGAGGTTGGTGTCAAAGACATTCATCAAGTGTCACGAAATATTCTTTATCTACTAGAGATATATTAAGGTATGCTTTGGAAATAACTTGATATGTAAAACGACTTGAAATTAAGTTTATCTCACTAATGATGATCGAAAAGTGTTACTTTTCTGCTGTTAAGAATTTTTTCCGGATAATCCGAGTTTTCAGTAATCCGAGGTGGCATGAGCCCCAATTACATCGGATTTTCGAGACTCTACTGTATTTAAATACTAAGTTCTCTTGCTTGTGATGGTCTAAAAAGTAGAAAGTAAACATGAATATGTTTAAAGTGAGCTAGCATGAGCTTATAGATTTGTCAGGTTCACCCCCCTCCCCCTTCCTTCCCCGCACAACCACTCTTTTTTAATTCAAAACTGTTCAAAATGTTAAAAAAAAAAAAAAAAAAAAATTAGATACAAAATGAATAGTAAACTTATTTAAAGTTGGTAAATGAGTTTCCTCATAACTAGACGAAGTATCCCCCTCCTCCACCCAAATATACCATTAACGCTGTACTATTATGACGTCTAACCTGGGGATTGAATTGACTATTATTTTTACTCTAGGTAAGTGAGCTAGCATTAACTTGTAGATTGGTCAGCTCCCCCTCCCTTCCTTCCTGACTCAACCATTTTTTCCCCCAAACTGTTTAAAATGCTAAAAAAAAGCTTCTTTGAGACAAAATGAACAGTAAACTTATTTAAAGTTGATAAATGGGCTTCCTTATAACAAGGCAAAGTACAACCTTTCTCCCACCCAAATATACCATTAACGCTATACTAATATGACGTCTCACCTGGGGATTGATTTGAGGATTATTTTCCCCCTAGGTATATATTGTTTTTCAGACGAAGTGTTTCGTTTTTAATCCGAACTTTACAAAGTGTACTTCTATTCAATATCTGAATTTAAACTTATGGTTCATTTCATCCCCTCCCCCAGCACCAATCTTCAATTTTGAAGGGAGGAAATAAATGGGTCGCCCCAAGATCATAGCAAACCGCAAAATAGCACTGTTTCCCCTTGTTCTCATAATGTTTTCCCATTATTTTCACACAAAACTGAAAAGAAATCAGTGTCACGTTATATGTCAGTCCCCATTACTGCCTTTCCTTTCTCTTATTGGACAAAGCTCATGAGCTAATAGGAAAGAGTAACAAACAGAACGTTTGGAGTGGGAAGGTAGTGTAGGGGGGGGGGAGGAGCAATCTGTAAAGAAGTTAAACAACATGTGAGGTTGTGCTCAAAAAAGCAATGTTTGTTTAATATATGTATATAGATATATCTTGCTGCATTACTTTCCTTTACAACAAAATGAAAAAGAACACAAACAATTAAAAAAATTAAATAACAGCTGCACACTGGATAATGTGGAAAGATAGTTATGGGGACACAGACATATGATCTGATATTTTGATTTATTTTCAGTTTTGAAAAGAATAGAAAAAACGATGAGAACAAGGAGAAACAGTGCTATTTTGCTGTTTGCTATGATCTTGGGGCGACCCATTTATTTCCTCCCTTCAAAATTGAAGATTGGTGCTGGGGTAGAAGATGAAATGAATCATAAAGTTAAATTTCAGATATTGAATGGAAGTACACTTTGAAGTTCGGATCGAAAAAGAAACACTCTGAAACACAATAGTCTGAAAAACAATATATATACCTAGGGTGAAAATAATCCTCAACTCAATCCCCAGGTTAGACGTCATACTAGTATAGTGTGAATGGTATATTTGGGTGGGGAGGGGGATACTTCGTCTAGTTATAAGGAAACCCATTTCCCCACTTTAAATAAGTTTACTATTCATTTTGTATCAAAGAGTTTTTGTTTTTTTTAAACATTTTGAAAAGTTTTGAATTAAAAAAGAGTGGTTGTGCGGGGGAGGAAGGGGTAGGGGGGTGAACATGACAAATCTATAAGCTCATGCCAGCTCACTTTAAACATATTCATGTTTATTTACTACTTTTTAGACCATCACGAGCAAGAGAACTTAGTATTTAAATAAATAGAATCTAAAAAATATCATTTTTTTCCTATACAGTTTTATTCAAAAATTCAAAAAAATATGATTCAATTGAGATCCCAATCTAAAAATTTGTACAAACATAGATAAAATGCACAAGAATTTTTGAGAATTTTTTCAAAAAAATTCATTATGTTTTTCGAGAAATTTAAATTTGAAATTTAAATTTCATTTTTTGAAAAAGAAAATTTTTATCAAATTAGTCATGTTGCATATCAGATTAAGCGGCAACTAACGTACTTTAAAATGCCATTTACTAAATCGTTCTATCTATATTTGGTGTCGAGTTATGGTCCCTTTTATGTTCCCTTACCCACGGAAAAACGAGGGTTTTTCCAAAGTTCAAAGTCTCATAAATGAAAAAATAATAGAGATAAAAATCCAAAAATTGAGACTTTTGATTACCTCAAGGGGTACAACTGATGTACCAACTGTGAAAGAAATACAAAAATGTAAGGTAAAATTTTTCTCAGATTTTGGATCACTTGATCAGATTTGGACTGACCCTATAACACAATCTTTTTTACATTAACCAATGTCCACCAAACGTTTACGTTTACAAAGTGAGGAAATATAAAATAACTGACTTTCATACTGATTTTGAATTTTGATATCAAATGTCCAACACCAGCCCTTTTTCTCACTCTGTCTATCTCTTTCTCCACCAATTGTTTTAGGCTCATACTATTGCCCTACCTTTTTATGAAAATGGTTATTTGAAAATAAAATAGATTTATTTTACATGAAAAGAAAGCATTTAGTTCACATAAGTTTTGTTTAAATGTACCTTAAATTCTGAATAAATGGATTTGCCTCGTGCTTAATCTATTTGAATCCGATGTTTAAAAAAAGTATCAAAAGCTTTATTAAAATGAATTTAATTGCCTGATTTTAGGGCTTTTATAAAAAAAAAAAACCCGCATGATTTAGCCCCCATTTCCACCACCTGACCCTAAACACTGCTATTCGACACTATTTTTTAAAATCTATTTTACCGATGCCAAAATATAACAATAATTATAAGAATAAAATTCGGAATTTACACCCCCCCCCCCTTCATATGCGTCTGGTCTAATCTGGCCCTAAAATTTCTAAATCTGATCTTGAATTCAAGTATATAAAGTTTTGACTGCATTTCAGTTTCTCACAATCGAAACACAATCTGATTTTTTTTGTTCGAAAACAATTACCCAAGAAATCATTTAGAGAGCGATGCTTCGCCAAATTTGATTTCTTAAGTCCATTATTTAGCAAAGGATTGCAGCCATCAGTGGCGACTAGTGTCTTTCTCCATAACCCTTAACGACGCCAAGAGACACACTGTTAGTTTGGTTAATAAGGCTTAATCAGGAAGGCAAATCTTTCTTTTTATTGACAATGTCGTGAAAGGGCCAATTTGTTTTTTTACGGCTTGCGAAAAATTCCATCGGTAGCATGGTTTTTTCGTTTTTATTTATTCTTTATAGTTTGGCAACGGTTAATCAGCGAATGAAATCTGGTGCTCTTTTGTAACATTACAATGCACCTCATCTATCTATTTATCCCCCGGTAGCTGCAACAATTTGGGGCCTTTTATATATTTCCTGTAAGAGTGGATAGAATCGCTTATTGTGGTATTTATTACCCTTGCGCGATTATGGATTTAATACTACTTTTGTGTCTAATGGAAAAATTCTTTGTACATTAGCAAATTCTTCAAGATCGGAGAAGAATGGCGTAGATTTTTCATAAACCGATTTTCACTTTGCTTTGGCTTTGGAGCTTATAAAATTATGAACTAAACTAATGTCTGTACTTCATTTTTAATTAATATATAGTAGTATATAAATGTAGTAAAAAATGTAGATCTTGTGTGCTCAACTGGTTACTATGTAAATAAAATTTACTTTTTCAGATACATTAAAATGACTTTCGCATCTGTACCGTTAAATTTTCTTTTTCTGGGGATATACAGGGTGTCCACTCCTATCGTGGACCAATAGCTAATTTCTAAACCGTTAGAGATACGCATATAGTTTATTTAGGAAAAAATCTCCAAATTACGAAAGGAATTTTGGGTCTATTCAATGTTTTTCAAAAAATCAAATTTTGAAAGAGTTACGAAATTTAAATTTTTATACAGCCCCCCAGTCCTATCAATCATATTTAGTAAAACATTCTTGACACTGTAACGTTTAAAACTAAAAAAAAATCACTCTTCTACCACAAAAATTGACCGAGTTATGACGTTTTGAAAAATCAAGATTTTGCATTATTTCATGACGTCATCGAGAGATCACTAAAAGGACCGTATGCGAAATCCTTCAAAATCTTGATTTTTCAAAACGTCATAACTCTGTCAATTTTTATGGTAGAACAGTGATTTTTTTTTAGTTTTAAATGTTACAGTGTCAAGAATGTTTTACTAAATATGATTGATAGGACTGGGGGGCTGTATAAAAATTTAAATTTCGTAACTCTTTCAAAATTTGATTTTTTGAAAAACATTGAATAGACCCAAAATTCCTTTCGTAATTTGGAGATTTTTTCCAAAATGAACTATATGCTTATCTCTAACGGTTTAGAAATTAGCTATTGGTCCACGATAGGAGTGGACACCCTGTATATCACTAGATTAGATTTTAGACAGTTATGGTTTGAATACGTTCTAAAGATACTGATAAAACTTCAATTTTTGATGTACCAGTGCTTTTCTTTGCTTCTGAATTTTCATGAGGTTTTATGTACTGTTTTCTTTATCAAATAATAATCGCGAAAAAAACTATTTTAAACCTATTTCAAATTTCAACCGGAAGGAACCAAAAAGAAATATGTTTATTAGACTATCAACATATTAAATGTACAATACACTTTTTTTATATGCCTTCAATCCGTTTGCACTACCTTGATTAAAGCTCGTAATGAAGTAAAATTAATGAAAACTCTTCAGCCAAATGAAATTAAAGTTTTTAAAAGTAATGTTATCATCTTAAACAGCGGTGTTATTAAAAAAATGGTGCACTATTTTCTTTTTAAATCTCAATTGGACTTAGTCTTTTGTGTGCAGAGATCGCTACTTGTGGTGGTTCGTTTTTCTGCCAACGCAGTGCAATTGCTAAAAAGTGCGAATTACAGGAAAGTAGCGATCGAAAATTTGGCGCGTCAACTATTGGTAGATGTTTGTTTCTCTGCAAGCGCTGTACAATTACTAGATAGTGTGAATTACAGGCCAGTAGCGGCCAAAAAAGAGGAAGCATAAACTATTGGTGGAGGTTCGTTTCTCTGCAAGCGCAGTACAATTGCTAGATAGAGTGAATTACATTAAAGTAGTGATTGAAAAGGGGGAGCATAAACAGTACCGGGAGCAATATTTCATGTTAAATTTTGATTCATAATTTCTTTTAGATTTTTTTTTATGGTTTGAATTATCTTTTTTTGCAATGTATTTCTTTTCCCTTTTTATTTGTAACTGATAAAAGTATCCAATATATCCAATCGAGTCTTGACAGAATTTGTGTAATGGATTATATTCAATTTGAATTTTACTGGAAAATTTGTTGAAATTAAAATATTCGTGCATGCTTTTTTGCATTTTTTTCAGCTGACGTGATTTAGAGTTTATTATTTTAATACCTAAGTTATAATAATCGTAAGTAGCCAGGCCAATCTGAATATTCAACTATCTTTAGAATACTAAGTTATTAGCGTTTATATTGCAATTAGCCCTTTTTAAAAGAATGAATGAGTACAGGCATTAATAGTAGCATCAAGCCATGTGGGCTAACTATGCCCCTCTCGACAATTTTTAAATATTGCAATAAATCCTTCAACTTCCCTGATTTTTTTTCTCGTTGATAACTGACGTTTTATATTCATTTTAGGACTGTCCACAAATGATACCATGCGTTGAGAGAGCTGGGGACTTGATATTATGACAGTTAGTGACAAGGAGGAGTGAGGGGGGTAGCAAAAAGTGTGACATCTTATTAGTTTTTCACTGTGTGCTTACGAAAAACAGGGTGACATGTGACAAGACAAAGGAAGGGGAAAGTTGAAGTGTGACACTTTGTGACAGGTGGATGGGTTGCATTTGTTGGGAAAAAATGTGACACCATTTATGGACAGCCCCTTTCACTATTCTTTGTAACTTTTATCATTTTTGCTTCCGTTTGAATCGAACAAAACAATCAGCTGCCATTAAATGAAATGCGCATCCAACCATAATTAATTCAAAACTTTATAAAATAATAAACGTATTTTTGTGTGCGTTTGGGACAATTTCCGCCGAATGGATCCAAAACTACCGTGCTCCGAAGGACTGTCTCATTTATCATTCAACCTCGTACAATATCTAGATAATAATAATCATTTGCAGGCAAACGTAAACAAAATTTGTGAAAACTCCTTTCGGTGTTTTCTGTAATGGCTCTTTGTGCGGCGCAATGCAAAGTAATTGATTTTTTTCCACATAATTGTGATTCCCTTTTATCAAAATGCTCGACATAAATTATACATGAAAATTTTATGGACAGTTGAGTTGCGTGACTGCCGCTTTAGAGTTGAATTCAGTATGGTAATGTGTATCATTGCATGAACTTTTTGCACGAGTTGTTTTACTTTTAGATGAAACCAGCAGAAGCTCTTATTGTCCACATGTGTAATTGATCGATAATCAATCTGAAGGGCATTTAATTTTTTTTTCTGTCTGTAAAATCTCAATCATCCGATGCATCAAGTTTGGGAATCAATTCCTATGAATGGATATTTGTGAATGATCGAATCTAGATCAATTTATCGATGATCAAACTGAATAGCTTTCGATAATTTTTGTTGATAATCTGTTTATCCACAGTCAGTTTTAAAAGCGCTGTTTTTTCCTATGGTAAAATCTTAATCATCCGATGTATTATGTTTGAGAATCAATTTCTATGAATTGATGTTTGTGAATGATCAAATCTAGATCAGTTTATCGATGATCAAGCTAAATAACCTTAATTGAACCACTTTTGTTAAAAAGACGTAAGTCAACGCTGGGTGTTTGTTGATTTGCGCCCTTGTAACAGAAACTGGTTTAATTTTTGGTTAGAACTCTAGTTAATCCGTAGACTGAATAATCAATCTGAAGAGCATTCACCTTTGTCCGTCTGTAAAATTTCAATCGTCCGATATATTAAGTTTGAGAATCAATTTTTATGAATTGATGGTTGAGAATGATTAAATATAGACCAGTTGATTGATAAATCAAACTAAATAGCGTCCGATTATGTTTAATTATCTGTTGTTCTTCTTGTATTAAAATAATCACTATTGAAGGCATTCAAATTCTCCATGATCAAAATATTAACTATGCGATGCATTTAGCTTGAGAATCCATTCGTGTAAATATACATTTTTGCGTATGATCAAATCTAGAGCAGTTTATCGATGATCGAACTGAATTTCTATTTTTTTTTCTTTCATAAGCAAATATGAAGCATCAGTTATTAGAAATTTGAAACATGAAATGACGATTGTAAACAAATAATATTGACTCTAGTGGATCGATTTTGTTACAGAAACGTCAACACGTTGAAAACCTTGAAAAACTATTTTTTCTTTCTTAATATGATCAAGCTCACAAAGACCAATATTTTAAGTGTGTTGGTTTAATTTTTTTTTTCTTTCCCTTTTCATAAATATGATGCATAGGTCGTAAAAACAAAGAGAGAAATTTTAAACAAAAACTCATAGACTAGCTAAATAGAGAAATAAATAATCAAAACTCGCATGCAGTACTTTTTTTCTTTTCAATTATGTAACTAAGACAACGATATCAGTACACTATATAGATAGTATATTATAATAATACTAGGGAAGCACCAAATAATCGGCAATAATCGTCCCGAAAAAATATTTTTCAAATATCATTCTTTAAAGAAAACCTTCACTAAGAAACTATCATGATTTTTTTTTTCAGTTATAATAATCTTCATAGTTGATATAAAGTTTTTTTTAAACTAATTCTCTTACTTACATATACAATGTTGCAATATTTTTCATGTGGCGATAGTTTTCGCCTTAGCACAGTGCTTTTAGATAACCTTTAATTTTCAAAGAATAAAAGTATTGAATTAAATTGCTACTCATTGTTAAAAAATATGAATTAAAAGCACTCCTTAATTGGAGTACTCACCACAGATTTCCTCTTAATCGGCTGATTATCAACAGCCGATTAATCGGTAATCGGCCAGTTTGACTATCGGTGCATCCCTTATTAATACTTTTTATTTTTATTTTTGACATAATTTTCATGATCAAGTTTATGAAGACAATTTTGTGAGGTGCTTAGTTTTAAAGGAGTTTTTTCTCTTTTTCCTCCTTTTTTATTTTGTAAATATGAAGCTGGGGACTGAAAATAAGAAAATTTTGAATAGGAAACGCAAATTCGTAAGTAATTCATGTTGAGATTTTTTTTCCTTTTGAATTTTATAATTGAGACTAGGCTATATCTACATATCATTGACATACAGAAAACATTTAAAATAAAATGATACATTCTGACGACGTCGGCGACTTGTTTCGATACGCATATTCAAACATCATCGGATGTATGCAAAATTAGCAAAATTTGGAGCCCGGGTGTAATGCAATAGCCAGAGAAAGGGGAGCAAACAGAAATGGGGTGGCCGCTTTAAACGCGGGGATAATAGTTACTCATTAAATTCGAACCATTTGTTTTGGAAATGGAATAACGAAGGCATGTGTGCGCGTATTATATGTCCCGTAGATGTACTTTTGATCGAATGCGGGGTAAATGGATAGTGAATAATGTGGCCTTTATCTCTCTACTTAAAACGAAGATCGAAATCAAAAAATAATGGTTTCCATTGCTGATGGTTTTTTCTTTTCCCCGTTTGATTCTTTTATTAGGAGCTTTTTTTTATTATTTATTTTTTGTTCGCCTTTGTGTGGTACTCGGTAAACGAGGTTCATTTCTTTCTTTTTTAAATAACTCATATATGAGCTTTTATTATTTTTGCTCCTGTTATTTATATTTCTCATGACCGGAGCCACTTTTGAAATCGTACAATTATCGAAGTCGCATACGCACAAGTAAAAATAATGACGATAAAAGAGGGCGGAAATGTTTTGCAGCATAAAACATTTTCAATTAGCGTTTCAACTTTTTAATAGCGTCAATCCTGACGTTGCGCTTTTTTTTTTTTTTTTCTCGTCCTTTCTTTTCAATACTATTACAAGTACTATTTATTATTCACAATCGAAAGCGGTTTTGTTTAAAATATCGATCTTTTCCCTCCAAAACGGTGGAAAAAATGCATTAAAAAGGTTTCTTTGTTGCGTAAAACATCTCTTATCTTATCTTTTTATACAAGTTGAGAAGGAAGCAGTGGTGTGTTAATCGTCGTTTCTTCTATTTGGGACTTAAGTATGTTGCATCGTTTCTTTAATTGCCCTTGCATCAGCGAAGCCGGAGAAATAAGATTATGTATAAACAACACGTAGTCGAGTAGCAACCACTAAATGCAAATTATTTTTAGAGTAAACAATTTCTTTGTCTGATTTAATTTGACTTTAAATCTCTGAGCAATAGAAATTGCTCTTGAAGTTGAAGCCACATAACCACATAAAGAGCAAAGTTTAGAATAAGAAGCTTCTCTTAAAATAATTAAGATACAGCTTTTGAAGTCTAAATTTTTAAATAAAAACTGCCCTTGAAATTCAAGCTACCTATAGTTGATAAAGTTTGGAACAACAGAGAAACTGCTCTTGAACTTCAAGATATATGCAGTATCCAATGGCGTTCAAGTGCGACTTGAGTTTAAATTTGTGGGAGAAGTAAAATTCTCAATTTACCAATTAAAATTCTGATTTAACCGAATTAAAAAAAAGACTGCACGCATAAAAACTTACATGTCATCAGAAGGAACAGCTGGCATCATTAAAAAATTTTAAAATAATAATAATAATTCCATTATTGCTGTGTTAATGTTTTTTGAACGATCAATTGAAATCGGGGCAACCCTGGTGGTGCTATGTAACTAAATAAAGTCGGACTTAACCATTTTGAATTTCACGGAATGGAAAAAAAAATGAGACTCAAAGAAAGTTATAAAAATGTGTAGTTGCAATGAAATCAGAAAGTTAACATCTTCTGAAGGACTGTTCTAGTTCTTCCTGAACATTGTTCTTCTAAATCGGGGACTTTTAAAGAAGTTCCAATAGCAATTACACCATTTATACTCCACCAGGCACCAGTTACTTTGTGCCCATGTTGTGACAACATCAATGAGAGCATGGGAATTTTAAATAATTAGTTATTTATTGAAAAAAATGGCATTGGCCTCAACTGTCGCCCTATGTTTCGATCATAAAAATCCTCTAAGGGAATTTGTATTGATGAATCTTCTTTTTACGCAACGTCCTCCACCCCCTTAATTCAATGGTGCACCATTCCCCACAATGAAGATCATCCCCTCCTCCAAACTCTCCCATGGCATCCCCACCCCCTCCTGCTTAGGCACACCTACATACATGTAACTGTTACCATATGTATAAATCAATTCTAGTTTCGAAATACACCTTAACATTTTCTGAAAATTAAAATGCATCTTTGGTTTTCAGATCAATGATCCTCATGTTTTGTATCATCCATATCTTGATTATTAACCAACAGAACAACAGGAAATCAAGCAGACGTAATGAGTGCGCGGGGTCTTGTCCGCTCTTGTAAAGAGAAGTTTTGGATGAGTGGGCATTTGGTTTGCAACGAAGCTCCATTATTCCATCTGTTTATTTCTCTGTTTTTAGAAAGCTCCGAATATCGCGTGATTGCTGCGATTTCCGAGAACTGAACACGTGTGCATTTCTCCCTCGTCTTGAATTTTTTCACCCCACACCCTCTCTTACATCTTGCGTGCACACCTGAGTCGTTTCTTTTTTTTTTCTTTTTCTTCCTATCTATTTATAGGCTGCTTTATCTGCGGTTGTGTATTACGCGTAATCTGACCCTGTTTGCTCAATTTCTGGAAACTGACGTTTGATTGACTCGGAGTGGTTTATTATGACGTCATTTGATGTCGTTTTCATGTTGTTCGATTTGTAATCGAGATTGATTTTCGCCTTATTTATTTTCGAGTCGTATTTTTTGTATAAATAGAAAGTGCATTAGTGAAATGTTCCTTACTCACGGATTTGTTTGGATTTGATGATGATAATGAGGGGGGATGCGTGAGGATGTGCAATCAAAATTATAAAAGTCAAAATATTGACATTTTCTGATGATCATTTCGCATCATCTGTCAGTCATTGATAACATGCTGTAGAGTATAAGCAACATTTTAAATCGATCATCTGTGTCAAATCTGTTGAATTCAATGAGTGAAAATCAGTCATTTTTAGCTCTTACATGTTTGTGAAAAGAAGTATTGCTGTTATACTTTTACTTTTCTGAAAAATGCTAGCCATAACTATAAGTTTGTTGATAATTGAAGGGGCAAGTGGTTAAAGGTGATATATGACATTTGAATTTCGCCGATTTACACAAATTCAAATTAGTGTGTGTTCAATTGTGTTAACTCACAAACACAATTGAAGGGGCAAGTGAATAAAGGTGATATGTGACATTTTTTTTAAATTTCTAGAGAAAGCTTTAAAAAAAAATGTTACCTTATCACCTTCATCCATGGTAAAAAGTAAGTAAAACTAAAATTGTCACATATCTTTTTTTTCCACTTGCCCCTTTAATTTAGTACTGTAGTATGTAGTCATAAAGGTAATACCTGGCTATTTTTGTATTAAAAAATTACGCCTGTGAATCTAATTGGAATATATTGAATAGTACATGAAAACTTAAGCACGATTTTGTTTTCTGGTATTCATATTATCATTAAAAATTGAAACATTTGGTGCAATGACTATACATGCAAAATTTCTAGAAATTGTAAGGCAGTGGAAAAAAAGGTTTTTCCCGAAATCTGATTTTTTTTTTGAAAAATTAAAATATAGTTTTACGGTTACAATTTTTTAGAAAACATTAAAAAAAAAGGTGAATGCAAAAAAATATGTATGCATGCCAAATTGTTATTTCTCTTTAATAGAACTATGAACCAAACTGTAAAACCTCTGTAAAACGTGTAAAACCTGTTTTAAAAAAAATTAGCCAGTAGCTTTCTTTATTCAAAACGCCAAAAATTTTAAATTATTCTAATCATCGTTCAACCGTTAATTTTCTACAAGATGTGATTTCTGTAAGTTGTTTAATTAATTTATGTATTTATTTATTTTTAATTATTTATTAATTAAAACTTTATAAAAGGAATGCAAACATTTTACAATTCTGAGTGCACTATTTTGCGCCAAAAATATAAAACTTACATTACACCTCAGCTCACCAAACTGAAACTTTGCTGAAGACCAGTTTTAACCAGGGCTGCGGAGTCGGAGTCGGACTGATTTTGGACCGTCGGAGTCGGAGTCGCTGAAAAACATATCGACTCCGACTCCGACTACCTCCGATTTGGATGAAATTTTATGGAGGCGAAAACATATCTTTAAAACTAACAGATACAAATTTTCAGCTTTCAATATCCAAATCCTAAACATCTAGGATCATTAAAAAGGGCTTCCAAATGGCGGGGTCTGCTTCGTGAAACGAATTGCTATGTTTGGGCTTATGCAAGTGAATAAAAAATATTTGCAGCAAAAATGCAATGTGTTAAAATAAAGTCTAGCCATTTAACAAGAAAAGGATTAGTTTTGTACGGAGTCAAATGACAAGAGCGGCACTTGTAGTTTGCTTTAGAGAAAAGGGACTTGTTGGGAGGTCACAGTAACCTCCGAGAATTGATGTAAATGTGGTGAAATTACCTGCGAGAATTCTTGAGAAAATTGAACTTTTTGAGACGTCACAATGACCTCCCATGACCTCCAACTGGGATACCCCAGCTTGCTACCCCCCCCCCCTAAAGTGAGTCCTGGCTACAACAATGAATAAAAATGAAACTTTTAAAAATGGACTTAATATTTCAACCTTTGCTTAGGGTTTTTCCCTCTTCACATTTGGGTAAAAAAAATAAATAATAAAAAAAAAGCAGGAGTCGGAGTCGAAAGTTTTAAAATATCGGAGTCGCCTATTTTTCCTTCGACTCCACAGCCCTGGTTTTAACCCTTTATTTATCATGATCGTAAGCTGAAAGTAGATTATTGAAATGTTCTGTGTTTTTAGATCAAAATTACTGGATATTTTTTACGGAGTAAATTTTTGTTTTGCAAAAATTAAAATTCTGATGCTTAAGAAACATGAAGAAGAAAAGTAAAATTCATGAAATATGTTTGTATTCTATAAATTATTAAATAAACGTGAACTTAGGGGACTACTGTCTATTGGCAACTAGTTGAAACTAATTTTAGACCACTTCGTGTGGAGTAGAAACTAACTTCTGATGGTGTAAATACGAATTACAAGGAACTTGACTTACACCAGTTTTGCTCTCAACGGCTCATATATCCCAACTGGTCATTAAGGGATTAATATTATGAAGATTCCGGATTTAAAAATTATCCAGAAGAATATCCCCAAATGTATGCTAGGATTCCAACAGGTCCTTAAAGGGGTAAAATTGCGAAGATACTCCCTGGATTTAAAAATCATACGAAAGAATATCCATAAACGTAAGGTAGGATCCCAACAGGTCTTTAAAAGCATAAAGAGACGTGCTTTAAATATCATACCGAAGAATTTCTCCAAATGTACTAAATCATCCTAACAGGTCGTGAAAGGGTTAATATTAGGAGACTGGATTAGATCATCTAGAAGAATATCCTATTTTGGCTTTAAAGGGTTAACATCAAGTCATCAAGAAACTGGATTTAAAAATCATTCAGAAGATTATCCCCAAATAGGGTAGGGATTGCCCCCGTCTTTGAAGTAAGAAATCAAAAACTGACAAATCGCAATTCTGTATCGTTTCTTCTCGGAACACACAAGGAGAAGTGTTCCGGGGTGGGGGTGGAGGGGCGCAGGATCATCGAGGAAGATTAGAGAACACTCTTTGAGGTCTGTCGAACGCGATATGGACTGCGCTTTTCTCTTAAATGCATTTGTAAGTCCGACAATAATGGAGCCCGCGGAGGGACGTGATCAGCCTCCGAAGTCGCCCCTTTTGAGGAGAAAATCTGCTCTAGTGAACCTTATCTCGCGATAGCTACGCTTGGGATGCTAGACGCACACATCGCATCACTTGCATTTTCTGTCTCTGCACACCGTCCATGTTTACTTTCTTTTTTTCTTTTCTCCGAAGGATCTATTTTCAGATGCATGCATCCATAAATCGTTTTGTAATGGGACGGAATAAATTGGTTATCTCTTTAATAATTGATGATTTCGTTCTATTTATAGATGCCGCCCACCGAAATTGTTACTGATCATCTGATCGGGAGGACATTTATCTCGTATGGATATGGATATGAGGATCGTTAAGAAGTTCCGCGGAAATTCTTAACCCGTTCGTTACACCTGTTACTCGATCGGAATCGTTAAAAGCTGAGGCACACGTGTGTTCTTTTTGATAAAAATATGACTTTTAGTGTGGATTGTGTTGTCGAATTTATAGAAGTATTTGTAATAAAATGATTAAAATTAAACAACTTTAATTTACCACTTTAAATTTATACTTTTATAAACTGTTAATTAAAAGTGTTGCCAGATGAATAACTTCATAATCTATGCTCTGAAAAACAGCTTTATATCTGTCTTTTTTCTATGAAATACAAACACACACAATCCCACACATGTATCACAAAAATAATTAATGCCCTTTCTTTCTTTCTTTTTTTTTTTTTTTTTTTAACATTTTCTTTAAAGGAGCAAATTCGTTGGAAGGAAAAAAAAAAAAGATTATTACTTAGAAAACTAATATTCAGGTCACTCGTCATCAGACAGGGTTAATAGTGACTAATTTTATTGGAGCATTTTAAGGGAGAATGAGTCTACCTTGCATTTTTGTAACAGTACACTCCCGATTATCCGCGGAATTGGGTGGCACGGGTATCGTGGATAACTAAAGTCGCGTATAATCCGAAAAATGTATAAAATAAGGGGTAAAAAGATAGAAAAATGTCTTTTCCTTAAAAATAATTGCATTACACTTAAAACGTGATATGTACAAACAGTGACGATAGGTAGGTTCTCAAGCACATAAAATCTATACGAAGTGGTACGTACGATAACTCCCAGGTAAAGTAATTTATTGGATGATGTACCCTGCACTCTTGGGCAAGAAATGTTAAGAAAAAACAAAATTTAAATTCGTGCTTTTTCGAAAAAATCTGTTAATTGTAGAGAAAATTACAACGTTAAGGAGGCACAAATAAGCAGGGATACTGCAGACACGTGTTTCGGCGTTACAAGGAACGCCTTTTTCAATGCAAAAAAAAAAATGAACTTATGGATGCACAGAGATCCGACAAATTGTGTTTGTATTTTCCCCGAGACCCTCGCGGATAATCCGCTCATGGATATTGTACTGTATAATCATATATATTTACTGTGTAATCAAAAATGCAGTCCTGGATGAAATTCGGACACTAATGAAACGCTTACTATTTTCGCTCTTCACACATATGGGCTATGCTCAATAAACGATCCCCAGCCCGATGTGGTTGAAACAATTGAGCGATGTGTATGGGATTTCCGCGTGCTACTAGACACGGTTCAGAGGACATGTGCATTGTGTGAGAAACTGGGAGACACAATGTTGACAATTTATTTCGATTTATTGTTTTCTGTTTCATCGTCACTCAACACGCGATGCAGTTTTTTTTTTCTTTTTGGTTTCTCTATCTCTCTTACTTTGTAAAGTCTGATCTTTTTAGATGACTATTATTTCACTTGGCTTCCAGTAACGAAGTGTTAAACCATTAACCCATTCGTTTATGAGAAGGCTGAACAGCATTTTGTAATGTAATTAATTGACGAGACGTTTACTGTTGCTCAACTTTTCTATTATTTAATGAATTTTTATCCCTGCCTCTAGAAAAAATGTAAAAGCTTTTCCAGTATACTGTAAAAATGAATGTTGTTTTTATAGTATAATACAGCTACTTTTATAGTATTAAACTGTAAAAATTGCTAATTTTACAGTAATGAACTGTAAAATTGCTTCTTTTACAGTACTAAACTGTAAAATTACTAATTTAATAGTTTATTACCTTACATTTTACAGTTTTCAACTGGAGCCCCTGCTGTCATTATTACACTGTTGTTTTTACAGTGTAATACAGCTAAATTTTACGACAATAAACTGTAAAATTGCTAACTTTATAGTAAGAAACTGATTAAATTGCTAGTTTTACAGTTTATTACTGTGTATTTTACAGTTTTAAATTGGAACCTCGGCTGCCAGTAATTTACTGTAAATACAACTGTTCATTTTTTGCAGTGCAGCTAATCTTATTTTTTATACGTATGAGATTTTACTAGTCATGTCCTCTAGTTTTATCGTGCCTTGCTTACATGCAAAATTAGTTCAAAATTATAATGCAGCATGTCCTACGGCATAGCAGTGACGTAGCCAGAAAAAAAAATCAAAATGGGAGAAGGCTATGTTTAGTTTTTGCCATTTCATAAGGTCAAAAGGAAAATTTCTGCGTTTCGGGGGGTGGGGGGGAGGGGATCTCCAAATCGAATATAGAATAATGTTTTTGTGTAGAAAATCAAGGTTTATTCGATTTTGCTTTGATATTTTATGATTACTGGCTATTTTTGTAGTCAAAAAATGCATTGTTTTTTAAATTGTAAATGTTGTAAATTTTTAAGGTGTGCCGCTTTGGTTATATCGTTCATACGCCACTAAGCAAGCCTTTATATATGTGTGTAAACATTTTCCAATCAAATGTGTTTTTTTCCAATAAAAACAAAAAGGAATGAAAATCAACTTCTGGATACTCTAAATATATTTATAATATTTACATTGCTTTTAAATCATTTATAAACGTTGCATAACTAATTTAGAGATCGCTTCCAATTATCGTTTCCATTATACATTAAGTTAAATGTAAAAGTTTTCTTTATCCGTGCATGATTTAAAAATAATTGTTCTTTAATTTTAGGAGTATTTGCCTTGTATAATTATTACAATTATGCATTACATATTTTTCCAATGCAGAAAATAAAGTGGCTTTTCTACAAATTAAAATTTCGTCTGCTTTAGCTCCATTTCTCTATTGTGCTTTTTATGTGCCTTTTTTTTTAAGTGATTAAATAAACAGAGAGAATTTTTTGAAGTAAATAATTAAATATAATATATTACTGGAGAGGAAAAAATCGCTTAAATAGACAAATTTAGCTTACAATAGCTTGTTTCTTTCATATTTATGAACATAAAAACTGAAATCTGAATAAAAATTACAATTATGTATAACACATTTCACAATTATGTATTATATAGATCTTTCTAAAATATAAAAACTGAAATGGGGAAAATACAGAATAAAATTTTCTCTTCTTTAGAACTCTGTTTTTGAACAGTATTTCTAAGTATATTTTCTTTTTTAGGTGAATAAACATACAGATAATATATTCTAAGTAAATAAATAAATACTATACATATTATTGAGGAGATGACAAAAATGAGGCAAAACATGTTAATCTAGTTTGCAGTAGCTCTTTTTTTTCGACTCAATCCGAATAAAAAAATGAAATGTAAATAAGTATTAGAATTATGCATTATTTTTTAATATTTTTTATTTTATTACATATTTATGTATTATATTTTTCATGTAAGTAAAGTTTATTATGTAAATAACTGGATAGACAAATTACTAAGGAGGGACAATATATATATATATATATATATATATATATATATATATATATATGTAAATCTGGTTTGCAAAAGCTCATTTTTTTCCCGACATTATACGAATTTAAAAAAAAAAAAAAAAAAAAAAACGAAATGTAAATAATTTTTAGAATTATGCATTATTGTTTAGCGTTTTTTATTTTATTATACATTTATGCATTGTATTTTTATATTTTTTATTTAAGTAAATGTTATTAAGTACATAAATAAATAGACAAATTACTGAGGAGGTGACAAAAAAAAATGGAAATCTAGTTTGCAATAGCTCATTTTTTTAAAAATTTTTTTCGAAAGTAGCCGAATAAAAAAACGAAATGCAAATAATTATGACATTTATGCATTACATATTTTTCTAATATATGAAATACAGCAGTTTTTCAAAACATTAAAATTTCTTCCTCAGAACTCCATTTTTTCCACAGCAATTCTTCGGGTCTTTTTTTAGGTGACTAAATATGTAAGTAACTAAATAAATAGACATTTTACTGCGGAGCAAAAAAAAAAAAAAGGCTAAATATATAAATCTAGCTTACAATAGCTCGTTTCTTTCACATCCGAAGAGAAAAACGTAATTATTAGAATTATGCATTATTTTTTAATACTTTTTATTTTATTACATATTTATGCATTATATTTTCTAAGTAAATAAATAAATAAACAAATTACTGATTAGTTAATAATAATAAAAAAAATATATGTAAATCTAGTTTGCAATAGCTCATTTTTTTTCTTCTTTTTTACGACATTATCCGAATAAAAAAAGATGAGATGTTAATAATTATTACATTTATATATTACATTTTTTTTCTAATATATAAAATAAAGCAATTTTTCAAAATATCAAAACTTCCTCTTCCTGAGAACGCCATTTTCCTACAGCAGTTCTGTTTCCTTTTTTTTAGGTAAATAAATATATAGATAATGTAAATAAGTAAATAAATAGACATATTACTGAGGAGCAAAAAAAATAAGGCTAATATAATCTAGGTTGCAATAGCTCGTTTCTTTGACATTATCCGAACAGAAAAACGGAAATGTTTATTGAACGTAGCATTATTTTCTGACTTTTCCTCGCCGACGCGCCCTGCGTATTCATCATCGCTATCTTAATCGAGATTTAATCGAGCAGAACAAGCGATTTTATTAACGAAACAATCCTCTCTAATTTAGATAGATAAAGAGTCGCTAGAAATGCGATTTCAATATTTTTTCTCCTTTTTTATGTCTTTATGCAGCGTCATTTTTCTTTCTTTCTTTTTCTCCCTTTTTTTTACCGTTTTCATTTCATCTCCTTTTTTCAAGCGTCATTGAGCAGGGGGGATGAAAATATTAAGAATTCCCCATCGGAGAAAAAAAAGGGGGGGGAGAGGATTAAATAAACGAGGAGAAAAAAAGTTGTCGAGAATTGTAATTGAGTGAAGTCGAGGCCCCGTTTATTTAACACAAGATTTTTCGCTATTAACCTTTTTACCCACCATTACTGATGTTCCGTGCGCAGAGACATTGATTATTTTTTTTCTTCCCCCATCTTCGTTCTTTTTCTCAGGCTCGAATGTTGGGGGGTGGAGTAAGGCACGGAGTGGAGTGGGGAGCTGAAAATTAAAATAACGATGTCACATTTCCACCTCAGCACTCCCACTTTCTCCCCATCTCCGGCGAAGGAAAAAAAAGAAAAAAAAGTGGGATTGCTGAAATTAAATCAAAAGAAAAAAAAAAACAAGCCTATCTTTGGCCGCGTGTAAATTGCCACGGAGCAAAAAGCACACCAAAGCAGTTACAGTTTCCAATACGAGGCGCATTATAAATCGTTGATTTTGCTAATCGCTTATTTAGAGACCTCGACTCCATTCTTCACCCCCGCCCTCTACCTTTTTATGTTCATTTTTTTCTTATTATTTTGCTGAGGGTAACTGCCATTTTAAAAGGCGAATTCCCGGCGCAGATTTTAGAGCGAAAGTGGCTTTTTTCTTCTTATTGACTCCTTGTTTTGAACTTGCGTTCGTTTAAAGTGTAGGAGTTTTTGAAGAAATATTCTACAGGTGATTGACGCTTAGCTTTTGTTTTTTTTTCTTTCTTTATCATTATTTTCTTCCTAAAGCTGAAGATCAAATGCCATTGCGATGAATTCCTGAAAGCTAAAAAGTGTAAGTTTTTAGCGAAGCATTAATGTTCAATGACATATGCTTTTATATTGTAAAATGCTTACTTTTTTGATATTTCAAGGCTGCTTTTTAAATTATAGCATTAAATATAAGGATGATGCACTTTAGAGTTCTGCATTAGGGGAAGTTCGAGGGATGATCTTTTGAGAATTTCCATTGATGATTATGGTATTATGGAAAAAAAAATTCTTATTTACGACACTTATTTAAGTTCGTAAAATAGTAGCTTTGTTTTTCTCCACAGAATACTATTTTGTTATTTGTGAAACTCAAAAGCTGCCGCTTTTTTGCAAGCATTAAGTTCTCAAACATGCACATTAGGGTGGTCACAAAAAATCAATTTTCGAATTTCTTTTGCGGCACCCCCCTAAAATGTGCCAATGGGCTAGAAAATGAGATTTGCAAAGTTTTAGCTTAATCAGATAATATTAACACGTGCCGCAAAGAGGGTAAAGTTATGAAAAACAGCGATTTTTAGCTAAAAGTTGTAGTTTTTACTCTGTAAAACAAAAACTACTGATCCTAGAAGTTTTATTTTGGTCTCATTCTGTAGGAAATTTTGTTTTCTTTAAGTCTAATCTTATTTAAAGTTTCGAAAAAAATGATTAAATATTTTTCAGAATTTTCACAAGTCAGGCTGCAACGCAAATCCTCGAAATTGCAAGTAACATGGGGATTTTTTTTTTCAACTAATCTTTTGAGGCACCCCCTAAAATGTGCCAATAGACTAGAAAATGAGATTTGAAAAGTGGGTAAAGTTACGAAAAACAGTGAATTTTTAACCAAAAATCGTAGTTTTTCCTCTGTAAAACCCAAACTACTCATCTTAGAAACTTTATTTTGATCTCATTTTGTAGGAAATTTCATTCTAGTTAAGTGCTATATCATTCATTTTTGCTATTCTCATTCATTTTTGCCAAAGTATTTATTTGGCATTTTTCAGGTTAAATCGTAGAGTATATCAAAAATAAGAAATTTTCATGCAAAAACCTAAAAGCATTACAATAGTCAATTACATTTAATTGCTTATTGTTGGATTTACTTTGTCAATTAAAAAAAGGGTTTTTTTCGCGGTACTTTAGAAATAAATGAAACAACTTAACCCCTTAAATCCTCTATCTTAACACAGAAATTTGTTTTACTTTGTCTATTAAAAAAAGGGGTACTTTCGCGGTACTTTAGAAATAAATGAAACAAATTTCTGTGTTAAGATAGAGGAATTAAGGTGTTAAGTTGTTTCATTTTTTTCTAAAGTACCGCGAAAATACCCCTTTTTTAATTGACAAAGTAAATCCAACAATAAGCAAATAAATGTAATTGAATATTGTAATGCTTTTAGGTTTTTGCATGAAAATTTCTTATTTTTGATATACTCTACGATTTAACCTGAAAAATGCCAAATAAATACTTTGGACATGATAGCAAAAATGAATGGGATAGCACTTAACGAGAATGAAATTTCCTACAAAATGAGATCAAAATAAAGTTTCTAAGATCAGTAGTTTTGGTTTTACAGAGGAAAAACTACGATTTTTGGTTAAAAATTCACTGTTTTTCGTAACTTTACCCACTTTGAGGCACGTGTTAATATTATCCGATTAAGCTAAAACTTTTCAAATCTCATTTTCTAGTCTATTGGCACATTTTAGGGGGTGCCTCAAAAGATTAGTTGAAAAAAAAAATTCCCCATGTTACTTGCAATTTCGAGGATTTGCGTTGCAGCCTGACTTGTGAAAATTCTGAAAAATATTTAATCATTTTTTTCGAAACTTTAAATAAGATTAGACTTAAAGAAAACAAAATTTCCTACAAAATGAGACCAAAATAAAGCTTCTAGGATCAGTAGTTTTGGTTTTACAGAGTAAAAACTACAATTTTTGGCTAAAAATCGCTGTTTTTCTTAACTTTACCCTCTTTGCGGCACGTGTTAATATTATCCGATTAAGCTAAAACTTTGCAAATCTCGTTTTCTAGCTCATTGGCACATTTTAGGGGGGTGCCGCAAAAGATTAGCTGAAAAAATTTTTTCCCCATGTTACTTGTGACTACCCTAATGCACATGCAGAGCTGCCAAATTTTGAAACTTAAAATTCGTTGCAGAGGTTTGTAGGGGGGGGGGAGTGGGTAAACGGCACATTAGTAACAAAGACAATAGGCGCGCTGAGTGGTGCACATTTAACTTTTTCCATGGACAAATGACAGATGATCATGAAAAAAAAACCTTTATTTTGATGAATTAATTTAATTTAGTGTTAAAAAAAATTTGGAAAATATCAACAATCATATTTAACACGTTTTCGTAACGTCGTAGATCAAGGCTTTAGCTCGTAGAAACTTTTTTTTTCCTTAGAAATTGGCAGGTCTGCACATGCAATATTGAATTTTAAAAAAAAAATCTTAGTTTAATATGTTGTTTGTTACCAACTTGCAGCGGTCCAAAATTAAACTTTTATGGTTTTTGCTTCAAAACAATTTGATATTTACTGTAGTACTTTCTAAATTAATCTCGGCTGTGTGGCATAGTGGTGAGACGTTTTTTTCCTCTACTCTTCAAAAAATAAGTAAATAAATAAATAAGTAAAATAAAAAAAAATCATTGCAATGCTTCATTATAATATTAGGAGCAAGATAACCAGAATTTATTTAAAGTAAGAAAATTGTACAAATCGGTTTTAGTTGAAATTCCTCTCATTCAAAAATGTTGGATCTTAATACTCAGTAATCGAATATTTTGTTAGTAAATTCCAAACTTCGTTTTGGTTTGCTTTTTTCCTCTTTCTCTCTCTCAACGAGTGCTTAACATCTTCAAACTAAAAGCTCCCAACTTCGATGACAGTGGCAGTCGATATAAATACAGTTTGCACCAGCCCTCTGTCGTGGTGGCTTGTCAAAACTTTAATCGAATCTCGCGAGCGGGCGGGCGGGGGGAAAGCCCCGAAAGGGCGCAAATTTTCCCTTTTCCCCCGCCAAAAAATCCCTACGCGAGTAAATGACTCCCGGTTTTCATTGTATTAGCCATTAACGACGATCGCAGAAGTGGATAATGCAATTGGCGGATGGTATTCCCTCTGGGCTGTTTGCAGTACCAACTAAAATCCCAGAAAAGAGAATTTCGGGCTCCATAATAACGTAAAGACAAAGAAAAGCAGCGGACCACCGTTGACAGCACTTCCGATGGCTGCCCCTCCAAACCAATAATGTAAACAAGGCAATTAAAACTCGTGGTTCCGCTCCTAGCTGCGAGGCAACTTTTGCTCAAGTGCGGTACCAGGACTCGCTGTTGTTCTTGCGGGGATATAAGTGCAAGCGCTATTTAATGACATTATCAATTCGGTGATAACCGGCGAGGATTTACTTTATATCGAGCAACTTCTCTCTCTCTCGTCTGCTCTGGGGGGAGTTCGATCGGTTAGCGCGAATTAATTCGTCATTTAAAGACGATTCTTGAGGAACGTGGAGTGGGGCTCATCCCTGTGCTCTCTCTCGAAGATATCACCGTTTTTCTGGGACTACTACCGATAGTGAGGTAATTATTTCTGGCCAGTCTGGAACTTCCGAAAGTCACTTGATTCTCTCTTCCATGTGTGTGCTTATGGGTAAAGGGTTGTTCAGGTGCATTCACGGATTGGGAACATCCTTCTGTTATTTTGAAGATAAATCGACCTTGTTCGATATGTTTATTTTTATTATTTATTTTGATGTTTCTTTCGTTACAAAAGACTGTAAGAAGATTCCAAAACATCACGGGCAACTTTCCGAAATTACGTGGTTTCCGACAGTTGCCTATGAAAATCCAGTATCTCAGCGAAAAGGTTTCCTTAATTGCTACTAGTTGACTAACGCAGACTTAATACAAAAACATTTATTTCCCCAGCAATGTCAAAATGTACTTCTCGTTTGTTCATTTTTTATTTATAAATTAAGTGTTTTACTTTTAGTTCAATTACAGCCCAACCAGGTTGACTGAATCCTAAATGAAGACAAAATACAATCTCTGGATGCTGCAGCTTTGCAAGATTTGCATTCGAATGTAGCGTTAGGTGTTTGGCCATATTTGCTAAATTGCTTTTGGTGCTTTCCGTTTAAATCAGGACTGTGTCAAACTATTACTATAAATATGAGTATGTTATTTGGAAGGTTCTTGATTTAATCTAAAAACGTGACTGACTTTTATTGGGAAGGTTTGGTAATTCTCCAGAAAGATTACTGATTAATTTCAGAAAATTTACTGATTTTCAGCTGGAAATTTTCTGTTTTATGTTACTGGCAGAGTTAAAACACATTAGCTGCCTATTATTTCCAGGAACATTTCTGAATTAGTTTTACAGTGTAATGGTACAAGAGTGATTCTACGCGTAGAAAAATTTGTACCCCTTGCTGATATTTTTATTTATTTTTGTTTGTTAAAGAAACTTTTGTTGATATACAGTAGTGCCGTGCTAAGTACAAAAGTCGTATCTGCACTTTTTAATAAAATTGAGTTATTGCCACCAGGTGGTTTTTTGTGACGTATTTTACCAAAATACAAAATTATATGGTCATTTGAGAACGGGCAATGTTTAAAAAAAAATTCTGAAAAAGTTTCATTTGAATCAAATACATGGTGGCGCAAAACTTAAAAGAGTTTATCTCAGTTTGAGCGACTGAAGGTACCACTTTTGCGCTTAGCACATAGGGTAGGACCTTAATTAAACGAAGTGATTGGAACTGCACCGCATATTGAAATTTCTTTATCACTTTATCCATTGCTGTTTTATAATTCAAATGTAATTTTTGAACTTATATGCTTTTCTTATTAGTAATAAACTTGTTTAGATTTCGTTCCACATTTTTTAAATTTAAGCAATTTTGTGACCAGTATTTTACCATTTCTTATCTAAGCAGTATTCAGAAGCTTCTTGAAAAGTTTCATTAAAAAAATTACATGGATGGAGATTATTCTAATAAATCATTGCATCGCAAAAACTGCTGTGGACGACATTACATAATATACTTTTTTTTCTATTTTCGTTTTCATGAGATAAGCACGTTACCCAAAAATTCCGGAATTAAGTAAATTAGAGGAATTATTTTCGAGCAATTTCAACATTATTATTTTTTATTCTCTTCATTTCGCCCGCTGAATGTTTAATATTTTGTTCAGCGAAGCGGATTTTCCAGTAGGTAAGGTGTTGTTCTTCTTCCTGTCTCGGCAAGAGAGTGAATTTAATTCGAGATAATAAAGAGACTAATTGGAGTCGTTTTCGTTCTGGTCTGTTTCTCCGATTTTCCCATTCTGTTTATTGAAAGATTCTCATTTCAAACGAGCATTCGTTGTTTTCCTCATCACTTTATGAATGCGACAGGAAATAATTCTGTCCCGGAGTCAATGAGCTATGAGATTTTGACGGATGAACGCTTAAAGAAATTTTTACAAGTTTTTTTTTTTTTTTTTTTCCGAAGATCGGTATGAGAATTTGTTTAATGGGAGGCTTGTAATCTTGTTTCCAGGAAAAATAAGATTTTCTTCGATAAGATAATTATTTCGAAATGGAGGCTATTTTAATCGACAGATGATGCAAGGGACCCAAACCAGTATTGTACTATTCAGTTGAAAAAAAAAAAAAAAATGAATAATTGAAATTGTTTTCTTTATTTGCAGTGTCACGTGCTTGATCATGTTTTTCCTTTTAATAGGTTGCTGATGCCTTTTTTAATACGCTCTTATTAGTTTCACATGTGGGTTTGTTTGTATGTATGTATGTATGTATGTATGTAAGTATGTATGTATGTAACTCTGAATAAAAGTTAAAATTCACGTTCTTTACAACCATAAAAGTAATATATTTAATACTATTGTTGAAATTAAAGGCTGAACTGTATAACATGTTGATGTATTACTAGTTTTTCAGTTGTTTGCATGTAGCTCTGAATAAAAGGTAAAATTCGCGTTCTTTGCAAAAAGTAATATATTTAATACTATTATTAATATTAAAGGCTAAACTACATTACATGTTGATGTATTATAAGTGCATGTAAATTCGGCGGATATTCAATAATTTTGAAAATCAGAGGGAAATCAGTTAGAGTACCATCAAATATAGTTTAATTAACTCTAAAAGCGTATTTTTTAGTTTTTTTAAGCTATAACTTGATTATTACATCGAGCGATTGAGGTTTCACTTTATATATTTCTAGCTATTTCAGTGTCATTAGTTAAGACAAAAAAAAAATTTCTGTACTATTTTTAGATTTGACTTAACAATTAAATGGTTTGAAACCTGGATAATGTGAAAATTCTCCAGCATTGCTCAACCACTTACCAGTAGCATTTAACGTATTGTGACCGTCCCAACATAAACACGACCTCACATTTTTAAGAAAAGGTTTTTTAGTTTTTTTTGAAAACAAAGCATGGACATCATAAAATTGCATGTATGCCCACAATATTCCAAATATTTGTTTAAATTTTGAATATGAACTTCTGAATCTGAACTTCTATGAATCTAGTAGTAACTTCATTTCTAGTAGTTGAACTTGACTTGTAGCTTCTGTAGGGACTACGGAAGTTCCGTAGCAGTTGTAAGGTATGAATTCGTACACTCTGTCGCATATCAATTCAATATTGTGTTAAGTTAAAAACGGAATTAAAATAGATCTGGAATACCAGAATGTTGAGACTGGGGGCAGCGAACCAACCGATTTCTATCATCTGGAGTTAATTGAAGGGCTTGGGAGATGAAGGGGTTATGTGACAAAACAGAAATTGCGAGTTATTAAAGTTCAAAGCTTTATTGTTGCAGTTGTTGCAGCTTTTTTTTTTCTGGTTTTGTCTTTAGTGTGCTAATGAAATTGGTCTAATGACATCTACTTTTTGATGTACCAAGTTTTATTTGCATACTTGTATCCATTGCTTACCATTATTCAGAATGTTCAATTTTCAAAATGTCTATAGCCCCTTCATCCTCCAAGCCCTCCAATTATCATCTGCAACATATTTTTTATTTTATTACACTTTATTTCAATTGAGATTCCAGTCGTTTGCTGATTATAGTTTGCAGATGTTTACTGCATGATAAAGAAATGTTTACGTAATTCTTTATCAACTAACTTCAATCGGCGAACGATAATTTAAATTTAATATGTGAGCATTACACACAAGATAATTACTGTAATCTTAATGGAAATAAATTATAACTTAAGAAAATAAATTGTTGAAAGCGATTGTTAAGTTGTACGCAATGCAATGAACATCAGTCAACTTCAATCAGTAAACGATAAATTAAGAAAGATGCGCGTTGCTACTAAAGGTATTAACTACAATCTCAATGGAAATAAGCTATAACAAAATAAAATAAATGTTGCAGGCGATAATTAAATGCAGACGATAAATATCGGTTTGTTCTCTACAAAGGTACATGATACAAATGAATAATACTGGATAGAAAATTGACGAATAAATATAAAAGTTAACTAAATAAGTATAACACGTGCTATGTAATTGAATATTTCCCTTTCAAACACTGATCAAATTCGCCGGCATCAAATATCGCAGTTTATTTGCTTTCATTTAAAGCCAACAACATCGCCGAACTTCCATATAGTGCTTTCTAATGTAAATTCAATTTAGAGAAAGCGCTGTAAGTATGTGGCCGTGGTTAGTATCTAAAAAAACAAAAGTTCAAATGTGCTCCCTTAGTTTAAATATTAAGCAGCATTCAATCGAATATCAACAATTTATAGAGATTAGAAATACTCTTTTGCAGAGTGCCAGACGAAGGAAAATAATGTGAGACACAATAGTACAAACAAAGTGCAATAGCAACCGTACTCGAGGCTCAAACGCATGAAGCGTTGTTTCCGCTTCACGCAATTATTGGACGAGTGGAAAAGTGGCGAATTCAAAGCTCTCTTTTAATAAGGAAACGTTACGAAGTTAAAAGATTTATTCAAATTCCGAATAAAGTAGGCCTCTGAGTTGTGAAGAGCGATTTTTTTTTTCTTCTCTTTTTCGCCCAGTCTCGAGGAAATCATTTCCGATTCAGCATCTTCGGTGCAAGCGTCGCTTTAAACATTTAAGTGCCAAATGATGTAATATCGAGTCGGAGCTCAATTTATTCCTGGATATGATGCAAAATTTATCTTGAGGTGGGCGGTCCTCGACACAAAACCTCTTCAACAAGAAAAATCGGAGCCACTTCAAATGCATTTACTAATTATTCCTCTCACCTAATTAAAACGCTTTCCTTTTGAAAATTGAATAAAGGAATGAGAGTTTCGATTCGAATCGGGGTGGGGGAGGAGGGAGGGAGGGATGTATGGAATTGTATGAATAATGAATGATCATTAAATAACGGGTTCTTGTGAGTTCTTTAGCTGGTGCACATCTTTTCCTCTCTTCGCAGTTGCTAGAAGGTGGGAATCCCACATCGATCCACTGGGGCTGGGGAGCGTTCGCTTGTTTATTAATTCATTAGTAGTTGATTGTATAAATCTTAACTTTTCGGATGTTTGTTTGCAACATTCCGAATGCCATTTCAAATTGAATCAAGAGAAAAAACTTAAACCTCTAGCTTCGCAGCTTTCGTTCCACCAGGTGGACCTTGCAAGGATTCCGCGACAAGCCGAAGGTTGGTTGGCTTGGTATCTTTGGGTCCGAGAAAGGATCATTCTTTAAGTTTAAGGTAACGAAGCTAGGGCTGCATACATTCATTCTGATTGGAAAAACGATTCTGGGATCATCAAGGATTCACAAACTATTATTACTTATTAATTAGGATAAAGACAATTACCTCTCAAAGTCAAAAATTCATTTGTCCGGACGTGGTTAGACGTGTTAGCTCACTGAGTTGCTGTCAGGACGTCGGAGTCGGAAGTCGAAGACTTAAATATTCCGAGAATTGGAGCAGGTACCTCTGAGTCCACAATCTACTATCGTTGTGGACTGATTTTAGGGTAAAAGAGTCGGCGTTGGTGTCTAAAATTCCTGGATTCAGAATCTGTTACTTTGTCTTCTACTCCGCAGCACTGGTTTCTGCACACTTATCATTCTAAACCCCCCAAAAGCTGAAGCCTAACCTAACCATAAAAGTTATTTAAATTTTTGTTTATACTATATCAACATATCATACATAATCAACAAAAATGCTTTTAATGTCATGTACGTTAATGTATTTAGTAGTGCTGTTATAACTACTGACAATGATATTAAGCTTAAAAAATGTGTTTTCTGATCTGACATATCTAGTGAGTGATTCGTTTATCTGTAGATGCAAAAAACTTCACCAAAGCACGGCAGATTTTGTTTTGGTCGAATATAATTTTATGCTTCAGACTAATAAAACGATAAGAAATATACGAAATGTTTTCATGGTTTGATTAGGACGTTTTGAAAGTAAAATACAAATCCATATGTACTGCTATTTTACTTTTAACGGTTTTTGTGCGTGACAGTATTGACTCCGAAAATAATTTTTGCCGATAAAACTATTACTTATTACTTCGGAGCTTTTTCGATTTCATTATGCAGGAAAGTGTTTCTTTGAAATAAATAAAACATTATTTCTGGAATAGTAAACAATTATACTTGTTTTGTATCTTGAAAAGATTAATGGTGTTTTCAAAAGTAAATTGCTTTCCAATCTACTAGCCATTGATGCATCCAATAAATTAAAGTTGCTGCACGACACATTAAGACTAGTGACTCTTAATATTATTCATAAGTATTTTTCTTGTTTTAGACGAATGTTTGATAGCTTTTTTTCATGGTCCCATTAGTAGCGCTTAGGTGGAGAGCAAAGGGACGCGTGTAGGCTGCCATTGAAGTTTTTATTAGGTGTCTGTTTTAGAGGACTCTAGCCTCCTGTTTTATTTGTGTGGGGGGGGGGGGGGGGGGGTCGGCGTTCGTGTTTAGGGCTGTGTTCTGTTGAGAGAGAGTTAAATTGTTCTTGGAAGAGGGGCAGGAGCGTATCTGAGGAGGGAGAGATTTGGATATAGATTGCTCTGATTCCCCCAGTTACCGCAGCTCAGAATTTTTCCTGTTTTGACTATAGAAAACTGACCATATCCCCATCCGAAGGTTTTCTCTGACAACATTACTGGGAAAGGGATTAGATACCCCTAGCTTCTTCCTTTTCGAAACTAATTTTCTTTGACTTTCAAACCAGCTCTTAGCCCATTTATGCCCAATTTTTTTTTAGCATTTTTTTTTTCAATTTTTATTTGCTTAAAACTTACTTGGAATGGTTTACATACATTTTAGGCTTGAAATAGTTCGCCGTTGTCATATTTATTAAGTTATTTAACGTCCTGTTTATGGGATATTTTGCAGATATGTGAGCAAAATACGACCTTACTTGACTTTTCTTTTGCAAAGTAATATTACAGAAGGCATCTCTGATGAATTTTAAGCAAATCATTTTAAAATAGTTTAATTTTATGAAAAATAAGTTCGCGAACAAAACTTACTTTCTGTGGCTACCCATGCTTGATCGTTGCTTGATTGATTTGTCTGAAAATATCTGTCAATAAATAAACTCTGATGTCCAACTAGTGGCCCTAACTGGTTTTTTCAAGAAGGACTATTTAACTTGTGAAAAACAGCTTTAGTAAAATGATATACCCATTACAGGTTTTTGTATGCAGTACTAACAAGCGTCGCGTTTTTAGGCTACTGGGCATAAATGGGTTAAAGTTCGGCCCCCTATCCCTGTATGACCTACCTCTGCATAGAAATCTTAAGCTATAAGGTAAGGAATGGTGGAGAAAAGTACTTAAAACTGTTATGTGGAATTTGCATTATTTTTAATTTGCAATTAAAATGATTCAAATCAGAGTTCATTCTATTCCCAGTCTCCATATTTTGGATTTTGATTCCAGGTGAATTAAAAAGTCTTTTTTTTTTCTCTCGTTTTTTTTTGGACAGAAAAGGCAGTGGATGTCAAGGTTTTGAGATGTTTCTTTTGTATTTTTTAAAAAAAATAGTTTATTGCCTTGTCCTGGAAGAATACTTGTGACAAGGAGATGCATTATAAAATTGTTAATCTCAAGTTTAAACAACTTTTTAACCTAACAATTGCAGTTAGGTGCATGGTAAAACAGTTCTCTCTTTTCTAAATAACAATTTCATTTTGTTCTCTATCGACACTCTATTAGTAGCACTCCTTCTTGTAAACTTGCAATTTCAGAATTTTTTTGATTTTCAATCCAACAAATTTGTTTTGTATCTGTCAATTTTGGAATAAAGCCCACGATTCATTGCACTATATGTAAAGCTGCAAGCAAAATAAATTCAAATCCTGATAAGGAAGTCAGTAGCTGCTGAAAAAGCGATTGAAAATATTTCGATCTAGAGCGTTGTACGATATATAATTTTTTATATTAATTTAGATATAAATTTAAAAAATAGTCAAAAAACATAGAAGATTTAATAAATGTCCTCTTTCTGCTGAACAGCATTTGGGACACCAAATTCGTTTTGCTTCGATGGTGTTCATGCATTATTGTGGCTCAATAAAAGAATATGAAACGTGCAAGTGAAATGTCGAGTGCGCATTGCGCAATCCAATGTCCTCGAGTGTTGCTCAATCAAATGGAATCCACTCCTTCCCCCCGTTTAATGTTATAATTTGCGCTGACAGCCCAATTACAGCGAGAGGAAAGTTACGGCAAAGTGGAGGCGTCCGGAGGTGCTGTAACAAGTAGGCATCGTCCTCTTATATCTTTCTGGAAAACCATTGTCACACAGCGAGGAGTACTCTCTCCATCTCGAAGACACTCCGCTCGGCTAAAGGGTTTGCCATGACCTTCCAATTGACTCATTATCTTTTTCGCCAGTTGGCGACTTTTAGTTACGGAAGTACCTGCATGGCAAAAGTACAATACAGTCAAACCTGTCTATCTTGAATTTCACAGGACAGAAGAGAAATTCGAGATACGGAGGTTTCGAGATGCAGAGGCTGTGATAAAATTTACAAAAATAAGCAACTCAAACAAAGTTAAATACTTAACAGCTTGTTTTGCATTGATATTGTTGAGTATTTTACTGTACGAGATGTTGTGAGTTACTAACTGTGATGACTACATCGACAGCAAGTTAATGCATACCTTTAAGTGCGAACATAATATTTGAATGATTGTGCAAAAGATGATTTTTGTCTCCAAGTTATTCCATTGATAAACGTGGCTGGAGATGAAATTGAAAAATGAGAGAGGTTTTTCGGGAAAAATCATTCGAGATAAACATGAGAAAAAACATTAAATTTATGTTATAAGAGCAAGAAAATTGCAAAATTTCGACATAGAGAGGTTTTTGAGATAAGCAGGTTCGAGATAAACAGGTTCGACTGTATTTGTATAAACACATAAACAAGTTGTATACGATTGTAACTTGCATGCACTTTTCAATGTCACATAAATATTTGCATTTTAGACGGCATTGAAGCTATTCTAGCATTAAAATATGTTTTGGAGGATACAGGGCTCCTACATTTTTGCTATACATCAAAAAAAAAAAAAAAAAAACTCCTGTTTGTATCCATTTTTCATTCCCTAGTTTTTCCAGAAAAGCTGCATCCGATTATTCTTATACGTCTTTTAATGCAAAATTTTCGGGTTCATTTTAAAGTTTCTCTTTTATTCTTGTTTTTTTTTTTTTTTTTTTTTTTTTTTTTCATTTTTAACCGAAAAAAAAAGAACCGCTTGAAGATTTTAAAGGAGCCTTTCAATTAATTTTGTCACTAAATTTTGCAATTGTTACACAGCTTTCTCTTTTTACTGTTTCACAAAAATATTCATTTACTTTTAGAAATCGTATTCATATTCTAATATGCATTGATTCTGTAAGATTTCTGTAAGAAAATTGTGCTTCCACAAATTAACATATTGCAGAGAAAAAATCCCTTTAAAATTGAGCTTGGCATTTTCTATTATTTTGTTTTCCAAGATCAATTTTTCGTAGGAAAAAAAATCGAAGTACATTTTGAATCACTTAAAGTGATAAGTCCAGTGACTGACTAAAAAGCGTATGCTTATCTCTTTAAAGAGCTGTTTAAATTACGTTTCAAACTGAGCAAACTTTTTAGAAAACCGGGGAGGAGTGATTTAAAGAATTATTTGCCAATTCTAGTTTGTATTTTTTTTTATGTAAGGAATTTTAGGACTTCTCTCCAAAGGAAAACTCTGGCTACGTTAGTGCTCGGAACTAATTTAAGATATTAACATTCCAGTTTTTGTACTCAGTGTGATACGAAAAATCTTGTCGAGGATTCAAAAAGTGGTCTCTTTCATTAATTTAATTGTCTTGTTTACATTATGTGAAATTTTAGTTCTCAAGGACTGTCATCTTGATTCCATTTCAGCAGGCAAGCGTAGAAAGGAATGCAGAATGGCTGAATTTCTCCGTCGCTACATCATTTTTCTCCAAGCTGCTGTGATTAATTAGAAAAAAAAAAAAAAAAAGTCTCCTCAGATCCAGCCCTTCCAACTTCTTGCACGAAAATACTCTTTTGATACACGATCCTAATCGCCTTTTTTCACTCTCGATCCTCCAAAAAAGAATGTACCCATCATTTCATCCCTCTGTTTACATTTCTCGCAGGTGGCAGGGATAAACAGCCAAATCATTCCATACGCTGCTTGGAATTCCTCTAATTTTTTTTTCTCTCCATCCTCCCCTCCGCCCCCCCCAACCCCCTTCGCTCCGTGTTCGCGACCCCCGTACTCATGCATTTCATATTGGTTCGTTACAAGATACCCAAATGACAACTTATGACTCCCCCCCTCCTCCTCCACTGTGGTTGCACAACCTGAGTCCGATTTCTCCAATTCTGCGAAGCGGATCCTTCCAAAGAGGGGGGTAAGGTTTTTCTTTACGGCCCAACACCCAGTCGCTTTGAACTGGTTTCTCATAAAGCAAGTCCTCTTTTAAAACAGAAATTGATTAACATAATAGGAATGGCATATCACCTTCTTTCTCTCGTTAAGAATTGTTTTTTTCTTCCCCCTGGAGTGTATTCTTTTTTTATATCTTCTTTCATCTCCGATTCTGCCAAGAAAGTCGGCCTCTAATGGTCTCCAGGAAGTTTATGCTATCATTTATTAAGGAGATTATGCCCCCACCTTGTCATATTCCTCATGCTAACGTTCGCCCGGGCTCGTTTTTCTTCTGACACCTTGTAACCCGTTTCTTTGTCACGGCTTCTCAGTTTATCGTTCGCAATCAAGGGAAAAATGCCATTTGGGGCAATTTGAAGGGGAAGAAAAAATTGCTTGAAACAGAAGTAGTCGGAATTTGTTTTCTGCTGCTGTGTTTTTAAATCGGGCATATTAACTGTTTGGACAAAGACGTCATTGTTTATTTTCCTTTAAATATTAAAAAAATATTTGTTGATAGTTATGTTTTGAGGGCGTTTCTGAATAAATGTAACAATAGTTAATGCATTTTTATTTGAAAAACTATTTTATTTCCTAATTGTGATCACGGCACTTTCAATTTATGTCAGCATAGTCGAAAACTAAGAGAACCCGACTCGGAATCAGAGTAGTAAAATTTTTATAGGTTTTATGGTGGTTAGGGGCTTGACCAAACTGACAAGGGGCCCGCCTTGGCTTTCGGCGAGGCTGTTTTTTTTTTTTTTTTTCTTGCTATTCGCTAAAGACTAATTCTTCCAATTCGCAGCGAATGAATATAGTTATAATTGGCGCCTTATTAAAATGGTCTTTTATCTGTGAATTTTCTTCATTCTTCCGAAATCAGCAAAAGTTGCTGTGTATGTTGCATATATTATACACAGGCATACAGGGTGGTTCAAAAAGTCAGTTTGGTTTTGAGGTCTCTTTCATGGGGGGGGGGGGGGGTGCTTCAGCGCTATTGGAAGATGGACACCCCTGAATTACTTTTACTAGAGATGACGCCTAAGGATCAGTGAAAAACCTGTTAAAGTGTGAATTGTGGCTATAAATTCATAACTGTAACGTGTCGTCACCATTAGAAGAAAGAAAAAGTTCTCATCCCGTGAGCCAAGCCCTAGGTCGGACTAATTCTTCGCTGAAAAATGACGTCGCGTCCAATGAAAAATTCAAAAAAGCCGGAGTGCACCAATTGAGGATGGGAGCTTTTATAGTAACCTTTTGCTTTTGATTGCTGTAAATGAGCTTCTGACATTGCGTTTTGATTCGCTAATTTAAATACCTCAGGGTGTTCGCGTTCAATTATTTACGTTTCCCGACCAATGAGGCTGCAACATCAAATAGGCTGAATTATAGATGGCGCCCTGCTGCTTTTGAAATAAGAGCGCAAGAAAACCTTTTTCCCCCGGATTAAAAATTCCGACTTGAACAAACTTCTCGTCGAAATAACAAGTCTCCTCTTAAATAACCCCGGATCTTGTTGCTGCTACTTTTGCCTGCATATTAATAGGTTATTGCTAATTAATTATTTATTAATACCCTGGGTGATGGTAGCGACTGACTGTTACTGCAAAACGCGATTTATTATTAATTTTAATTGTGACGCGCTTTTGTTGCAGCGCTTATTATGGCTCTTTTCCGCTTTAGGAAGAAAAAGAGGAATGTATCGTGTTGCAGGCAGTTCCGATAAATAAATGACCACATTTTAACTTTTATCGCTCTTATTAAATATTTCTAACCCCGAGTAAAAGTTTTCTCTCCCCAAGAAACGTAATTAGTCCGTTAATGAAGAGAAAATTAATTTTTCAAACTAATTAAAGTGAGCCTTAGGTTTTGGACGTTTTCTGCTTTTCTTTACTAGGTGGGGGGCATTTTTACCATCCATCCATTTTCGAGCATTGTCTCAAATTTCTCGGAATGCCCTGTCGAGATTTTCCCTCTGCCCTTGCGCCAATTAGCTTTCGACGAGGAAAAATCCGACAGCGGCCATGTTTACTGTTTTGGAGGCGAAAAAATCGCGCATACGCGATGTCATCGCTTCGGCGACACAAAACGCTGCTGTCAAGGTGAACTCCCTTCACAAATCAATGTGTTAAAAATTCAGTCGCCACTCCCGTTAAAAGGATGAAGAGGTTGTCGCTTTCAACGCGTTTCCTTGCGATTTCAAACTTTCGTTTTTTTTTTGCTTTCACCTTCTCAAGTCTGTCCAACTTGATCGTAAGTTTTGGCCTCTTGTGGAAACGTTTAGTTTTGTGAGTGTTGTTTTTCAGACTTGGTAAAGACATGTTATTGTTAAACATCTCGTTTACTGCCAATTGCTAATGTCAGGTCTGACTTTTTCTTGTCTTTAATTTTAACTATTCAGCTAATTTTCAATGGGAAGTGCACGTTATAACGTTTATACTAATAATGCGACTGAACTAAGCAGGCACATTTTTTAGAATATGATAACTGCTGAATATCTGCATCAGCAATTAGCCCAATAGGTTGTGAGTTGACGACTGGATAGTTATGATTTCGGATTCTTGCTTTAAAAACGAAGTTCAAATATCACTTTTATGCGTCAAATAAGAGCAAGACAGTTGTTTTGATTAATATTTATAAGGTGCATTTACCTATACAAAATGAGGAAAGTCTTTAGACAAAAAAGTGGTGGTTAAATTCTCATCTCCGTTTTCTTTGTAAAAATGAGTTTAGTTTGATTTCAAAGATAAACAGTTTGTAGGCGAAATTTAACGTCGCAAGGAGCAATGTACAGTATTCTACAGTAAACTCCCGGTTGTGCGCGGAATTGGGTGGCAAGGATTTGGCGGATAATGAAAATCACGATTAACCCACAAAAAAAGTTCAAAATAAGGAGCAAATATGGTAAAGTTTCGTGCTCAAAAACTGTATTATTGATACATATACCTTCGTACAAAGATTAAAAATATTTATAGCATAGAAAAAATTCTTTGTACTTTATGCACAATACATTAGGGCAATTCCATCGTTACAGACGTAACAATCGCAGACTTTGAACACAAATAATTCTGGTTTGGGCTGATGAAAGTCTTCAATTTTTTTTCCTGTAGTGTAACTTGATGATGTTTATGCTACATTAAATTTGCGTGCAGATTGCTTAATTACAAAAAAATACAGAAATTAAAAACTGCCTGTTACAGACGTAATTCACAAAACAGCAAAAACTCGACTATGTCATACAACTTACAATATTCCTCTGAATTATACGGAAATTTTGAACTTTTTTTTGTAATCCGTGTTCTAGAGACTTCAAGCTTTCTAAAACCATAAAGATTGTGTGGATTTTGACTGCCGAATTTGTGAAAAAAATTCATAAACTTGTTACGGACGAAACAAAGTGGTGTTACAGACGTAACATCTCTGATTTGAAAGCAAAAAACAGTATTGTAAAGCAGGAATAAACAAAGATTTTTGTGCTAAAACAATACAGTAGCATTAATTAACTCATTATTTGAATATTTTAAGTTATACTGTAACAGTTTTAGAAAATTTGGGTAAGTC